>OLKM01000543.1:219869-235848 GCA_900291075.1 Melanogrammus aeglefinus | reverse complement strand
CACACACACACACATCACACTCACACATTCAAATAATCTCAGCCAAAGCCGTAAAAAAAGGCAAAGGGGGAACTTCAACAGCTCCGGTGAGAATTAGAGAAGACCCCTTGAAAATTGACTGGCACAAAAAAATGTTAATGTGGAAATGCAAAAAGGGCATTCAATATTTCGACTAGCTGAATTCATGCCTCTCATATTTCTTATATTTTGCACACAAAGTTGATTAAATGTGGGCCAATCAGAAAAAAAACGAAAATTCTTCAAATACCCTTGAAATTAGAAGTGAATCTGAAAATATGTGTATTGTTTTACAATAACATGCTTCAATGTTTTTTTTTTTCCTTCTGGTTTGAGTTCAGCTTGAGCTAAAAAAGCACAATATCATCACTTTGTGATTTGAGTACCTTGAGTATTTGAGTACTTGCTTGTACACAATCGAGTCAACAACACTGCTTTTCCTTCTCTGGGAAGGACAACTCACTTGACCGTGAGTCGGGCTGATAACGCACTGGTTCAGAAGAAGAAGACCACCCTATCTTTAATGTGATTGTGTGGCCCCACAGTGGCTTGTCCTCACAGGTAATTGTGAGCAGAGGTGTGTAGGGTGTAATTATCTGGTGATAAATTAGTTTTTACTCTTCATCTGGGGGAAGGTCAGCGTGTCAATTCAAGTATCCTGAAAGCCCCTGTCTTCACCGCACGGCCCCCAAAGGCAATCCAACGTGTGGCCCCGGGGGCCAAAATCAATGGCCGACCCTAGTCTTATAGTGATTTAAGATACAAGTCATTTGAGGGGGATGGTTGAGTTTAGGCGCCTTGCTCAAGGGTGGCTACCGCAGACATCAGGGATTGAACCCGGCACGTTTAGACTGGGAGTGGGAACACCCCATGCCACTACACTATCCTCCTGCCCTGTTTTGTATGCAAGCCCATGTTGGCTTATAAAATGGGCTTCAAAATCTTAATTGATCTATTGTTGTGTTCATTTGTTTCCAGGCGCCAATATTCTGTATTCCCTCTGGGTAACAGGACATCTGTTGAACGAGCGGTTGTACAATGTGAGCCGTCTTCTCTCTCGCTCATTAGCGACAGTTAGTTGGTAGTCAACAACCGTTTGCCCGGGGGTGGGGGGGAGTACACACACGTACATACACAATGAGGACAGTGGTGGAGTCGGTGCAACTGTACTTTAATTCTAGTGCATACGATCAGGAAAGAAGCATAAAAGCAGCCATCTGGGGAAAACGCTGGGACAAGACTTCAGTCTCCGATCCCGGGGGGGCCATGTTGTGCTTGGTGTACAGGTCGCCTGGTTTAAACAAGCTGGATCCAGATCTTCCCGGCAGCAGGCCGGACGGAGTCTGAAGTCTTGGCGTCTTTAATAACAGGAACCCCTGATTAGACTGAGGGGCCTTCAGCAAAGACATTGTCTGATGAAACGTTGTAAAACAGGCAAAAGCAGCCCCATCGGGGATATCAATATGCCAAAACGGTGATGCAATCCGGGCTGCTCCTTATGAAATATCGCTTTTCTTTCTTACTGCTTCATCTCTTCATCTCTCTTTGGGAATTACTGGGTCCACCACTAGGGGGCAATGAGCACATCTCCAACGGTGTCTAGAAGAGAGATGCCCTCGAGAGATGAAACTGATTAAAAAATATGTTCTCAAGAAACAAGATGATAAACTGCAGCAGTCGATTCTCTCTCTCTCTCTCTCTCTCTCACTAGCTCTCTCTCAGCACTCGATCTCTCTCTCTCTCTCTCTTCTCTCTCTCTCTCTCTCTCTCTCTCTCTCCTCTCTCTCTCTCTCTCTCGCTCCTTCCCTTTCTATCTCTATCTCTATCTCTATCTCTATCTGCCCCTCTCTCTCTATCTGCCCCTCTCTTGCTCCCTCCCTCTCTTTCTCTCCCCTCTTTTTCTGTCTCTTGTTTGGTCTTTTTACAGACGGGGTCTGGTCGAAGCCTGATGTCTGAGAAGGGATATAATGCGCCGGGGCATGGGAAAGTGGACCGGGACAGACTGACAGACAGACAGCACTTTGATAAAATAGTTTCCTACCCTTGTGCCGACTTTGGAACAAGAGTTGTTGAAGAGTTGAGTGGCTTAAGAGAAGTGCTTGGAAAATAGAGCTTTTTTGTGTGTGTGAGTGCGAGTGTGTGTGCGCGTGTGTGTGTGTGTAGAGCTGCAGCAGTTCTGAAAGTGTGTAACAAATTATCGTAAGTCATCTCCCAGGCCACTTAGTTTTCCCACTCCCTCCCTGCCTCATGCTAATGAATGCTAATGAATAGCCCTGCTAACGCCAACCAATGCTAACACACAATGATGAACCTCAGGGTGAGGCTACTAACCCAGTACAGAAGTTGAACCCATGGTAGTGTAATCTTTATACTCTCCGTCTACACAACCAGAACAATCTAAAACAACACATTCGAAGCACAGCTTGCATTTTAGGTGAATTGGTTACGGGAAATGAGATTGCTGAAGATAGACCTCCTGTGTGGCAATATGCATCGTACGCTAAAGGCTACTGCAAATATACAGAGTGAAATTGGATGACAAACATTACTCTTATTGTCACTCAGCGGTTTATTATAATTTATAATTTAGACTAACTTTCAAACCTATTACAGGCTAGCCGGTATCTTATCATAGCACCTCTCGGTTACTTTCTGCGATACTAACCATGTTCAAAAATAATTGGACATCAATGAACAGTGGTAGCCCTACGTATGTTGCCTTTATTTGTGAACGTTCTGTTTTTAACAGTGTTCTCATCAGCTGCCTGTTGTTTAAGGGACTTGTTAGGGAGAACAGTAAAGATGCTACGCAGCAATCCAATCAACGCGTGAACATAAAAAGCTTATACAAATAAAAGCAAGCGCTGTTCTTCCGAGGACTATTGTCTTGTGATATGTTTTATATATTTATTAAAACTTTGTATTAAGTTGAAAGCTGCTTTTTATTGGTTGCAAGCTGCTGCAAGCAGCTTGCAACACTGATGCATATTATTATGTAAATATCAGCCAAAACATAATCACATTCGAGCAGTAATTGATTTTGATTAATTTAATCAGTCAGAGATTGTGAATAAACCACTGAGTCCAGTTGGTGGCGACCGTTTCATGTTCCGGGCGGGAATCAGAGTATTTACCCAATCAATCAGCTCCATAGGGGATTTACAACTCAATTAACAGATCTGAAAAGAACTGCTAATGCACTGCAACATCCATATTATTCCCGGCTCCAGCCCCTGAATCTGTATGATCAGCAGTTTGTGAAGTCCCTTTGAAGTCTATGGATTCTGTTTGGAAGTAACGTGGGGTACACTTCCTGAATTATCGGCTCCTAAATAAAACAAAAGGGAGAAAAGTTGCCCACGGAAGTGTTATCTGCTTAGTGATTGGTTGAGGTGAAGTAAAGGGTCTGACAGAACTGTTATCTGCTTAGTGATTGGTTGAGGTGAAGTAAGGGGTCCGACGGAACTGTAAACTGCATCATGATTGGTTGAGGTGAAGCCGGAGGGTCTGACAGAAATTGTTATCTGATGGGTTGAGGTGAAGCAAGATGGTCTGAGAGAAGATACAACAGATTTATTAATCATCCGTCCAAAATAAAAAATGATGTATAATTGTCCTCCAATAAACGCAAAGCCCTTCCAGATACTTTTGCTGTCAAGTATTAAAGGCCTGGTCAAATTTTTCGTTCCAATACCCAACTACTTTCATAATGCCAGGAGAGACTTCCGTCCAGTGCTCAAAAAAATCATGATGTTGGTCAATGGATGTGACCTCCATACACATGATCCTTTATCACCACCACTTACCCACACCCTCCCTCCCCCACTATACGTCCCAGCCCCGAGACGGTCTATCCATCATACGTGAACCAGGAACGGCCTGCCACGTTGTTCTTGGAGTGAGCCTCGACATCAGAGGTGAAATCACAAAAACAAACCCATTTCTAATTTTCTCCGCGATGCGTCACTCCCTGTATTTCACGTCCATGACCCCCACCATCGTTCCATTTGCTAATTCCGTGCGTGTTTGACCTTGGACCATCGACCTCAGTGGTTTACGGAATACACAGAAGGTTGAAGCCATTCAAACGTTTTTTTTTCCACAAACACATTACATCAACACCCAGAGAGATTAGCTCGTCACATTACCCTCTGCTCGCGTTCGTCGCAGGACACATGTTATTTGACAGAATGCCTAAGATGCTCTCTCTCTCTCCCTTTGTAAACCAATCAATTTGCAGTGTGATTTATGAGGTAAGGGGTCCAGGGGTATTAAATCTGTGGCTCTGCACTCTCTCATTTAAAACAGGACCATTGCCTGTGGCGTGTCTTTATTTGCGTTGACGCCTGCGTCCGATCTGGTTAAAGCTGGTTGTGATCGCTCGGGGGCTCAGTGGTGCATCATGCTCATTTATCTCAGGTGGGAAAATTATCCTACAGGAGCTGCCTCTTCTAATTCATAGTCCGAGACAAAGTAGTATGTTCCTATATAAAGTATAGAAATTGGAACAATGTAAACTCTTTCTATCATCTGGTGTTTCTCAAATACAAATATTCTTGACCCATTTTCTTAAATAAATAACATCTCAAATAACTGACATCTTTCCATTTCGGCCAGTTGTCAATCATAGAGCGAGCAGATATCCAATAACAAACAAAAACAAAAACAGCAACGACCCCGTGCCTTCTCCAAATCTCTCTGACAGGTTGATACAATCACAGAGACGAGGAGAGGCGGCTGGCAGGGATTACCGAGGGATTACAATATATTCACTCTGCTGGGATTTGGTGGCATGGCAAACAGATCCCCTCTCAGGAAAGGGGCCCTTGGGGGCCTCCGGGCGCACCAGGGGCGGGTTTGAGCCCCAGAAGGCTCTGAGTGCATCTGGCAGTTTAACCGAGGCCAGCCGGACTAGCATGGTCAACGTTAGCCAAGATAGAGCTAGCTTGGTCGAGCTGGCCTGGATGGGTCTAGTGTGGTGGAATTATAGTGATGCTAGTCAAGGGTAAATAATGCTGACGTTATCCTGGTGGATGTAGCCTGGGAGAGTGAGCGTGATGCTATTTGATGGAGCTAGCATGTTGAAGATAGCCTTGCGGCGCTTGCTTGTGACACTAGCTCATTGATGCTAGCGGGGTCATGCTAGCTTGATGAATCTAACCAGGGAGTTTGCCTGGGGATGCTAGCCTGGTGCGAGGTTGAAATATGAACAAACAATATTAATTTGAGTATGTTAAATGTGAAGCCATGGATTCTGTCCGGTTTGCTATTGCTATACATATATATACTGTATATATAAATATATATTATTATTATTTGTGTGTGTTTGCGTTTTTATGCATTTATCGGGAGGTAGAGCAGTCCTATCATTGACAGTTGGGATGTGGGTTAGATTTCTCGCTTCTCTTGTCAATATAAAATTTCAAGACAACGATTTCACCAAACTAAACCAGGTATTGTTTTTTCAGTGGGCATAGTTACCCTATGATTTAGGTTGTATTCTTTACATCAATTCCACTACACAGAGCCAAGCAACGGCTGGATGATGCTTTGAGTGGCCAAAAGTATAAGCAATATACAAATGTAGTATATTCAGCATTAAATTAAGTTATGATATTTTCCTCAGCGCTTTTTGATTTAAAACATCAAATTATTTTCTTCATTGCCATCTATCATGGTTAGGCAATTAATCTTAAAAAAATACGCTCTTCCGCCCTACAGCAATCGATAAATCAAATGCTCTGACAAATAACACCTTAAGAAATCGCCGGCTTGTAATAAGCTTGTTACATTTTTGCATATGGCTCGAATAGCTGCTGGCATACCTTTCGGTCTAGCTGAGCGCACTCAGCCTATGCATTGATTGCGCATGACAGGAGTCTTCCACAAGGCTATAGGCAGATATATTGCTGAAGCTAGCGAGCTAGTCATGTTTTTTGGGGGAGTGGCTTTTGAAGGAGTAACGAAGGGAGGGCTAGATTTTGTGTTGGATGCTGTCTAAATTAGTGATGCACCGAAATGAAAATTCTTGGCCGAAACCAAAAACCGAAAATGAGGAAACCAAGGCGTAAAACCGAAAACCGAAACACCGAAAGAAATTATGCAAATTATTAGTACCATTTAGGGTTGCTTTTTTTTTTTGTTTTATTGTTGTATATATATATATATATTATATATTAGGTAGCCTATCTATTAGGTGTGCGTGTGTGTGTGTGTATATATATATATATATATATATATGATATATATATATATATATATATATATATATATATATATATATATATATATATATATATGTACACAACACACACACACACACACACACACACACACACACACACACACACACACACACACACACACACACACACACACACACACACACACACACACACACACACACACACACACACACCCCTAATAGATAGGCTACCTAATATTGCGTTGGAACACACAAGACTGGTAACCATAGCAACGCCGGTAAACAAACCCCATGAAGCCCAACTCCTATGAGAGCTCCCCGCGCTGCGGCCATCCGGAGGCGCACAGAGCTTTGGGCCGTGATATTATATATACTATTATATTATATACTATTATATATAGAACGTTATAAAAAGACGCTGTCACCGAGAATTGGCCGCTGCCAGACGCTGTCACCGGGTGTGAGAGGAGAGTTGACGGAGAAGATGGCGGTTGACCTAGTTTCAAAGTGTATACCGTTTATACTCGGTAATACCGGTGTATCAAACGGTGTGAAAATGTCCACACCGCGGCAACCCTAGTACCATTGCATTTATGGCCATGACTTCGTACTAAATTCATTAAAATCAAGGCATTGCAATTTTTGCAAATCGTTATACGTGGGTCTTTCTCAGAAACATTGAAAAATGTCTACACCGCAAACATATTGCCGCTTATCCAGACTAGCGTGGGCTGGCCGTGCTTTTTGTTAGCGTCATCACAAATTTCTGTTTCGGCCGTGTTGTTTCGGTGATAAAAGTATTTCGGCCCGAAACCGAAAACGCGCTTTTGGGGCCATTTTCGGCCGAAAATTTTCGGTGGCCGAAAATTCGCTTTATCCCTAGTCTAAATCTAGACTAGTCTGGTTTCTCCACATTTCCTACTCTAAATGTTGGACTGCCACCTGTGTATCTAATTAACAAACCAATATTTTCAATTGCATTTCGTTAGCCTCACAGCATAATTGCCCAAGTATTTTTTTGGTCAAATTTTGATTGTGACCTAACTCTACTCTCCTAACGCTGCTTATTCACGGTGCCTAATTGGCTTTATCGTAAGCCAATCCGAGTGCTTTTCACATTTCATAATCACTATCTGCCTCAGTCATCTATTTGACTTTGGCATTTTTGACGCTAAATACAAGATTAACCTTAAAAAATGACTTGGGCAATTATGCTACGAGGCAAACAATTAACAAAGCTATTCCGCAGAACACTCTAGCTAGCCAATGCTCAGGAAAACTTTGCTTTGGCGCACATCCATCCGCCTTCCACGGATTACGAACACTTTGTCCCTCTCTCTAGAAATCCGCCATAGCAAGAAAAAATGAAAAAAAATGGTTGACAAGGGGAAAAGTTTCTAAAATCCTCTTGTTTCTCCATTTGTTGCATTAAACACCGGCCACCGCCATCTGGTCACTTGGAGCTGCGATTGCTCCGGTCGACGTGGGTGGCAGCTGCCACCCTCGGCCGCAAAGAGCCCGGCCCCGCGCTCCGGCCCGGCACGCTCTAAAAATACCTCATCCGCTCCCTTAATGGACTCTAACACTCAGATACGGCGCCGCCGCCGCCGTCACACTCACCGGTCCGGCGGGGAGCGGGCAGGCAGGCAGGCAGGCGGAGGCAGAGTCCTTTATTCAAAATAAACCAAAACCGCAGACAAAGAGGCTAGTTTGGATTGGCGTGCCAGTTGGGATTACCAGGCGTTGTGGGCTCCAACACTCTGTCCCAGACACTACTTTCAGGTCCAGGCGGGGGGCAGGCCGCAGAGTTCATGCTTCAGAATAAATTGAACAACACACAAAGAGGCTGGTTGGAGTTGGCGAGAGAGGTCGGGATTAGTGCGTATTATGGAGTCGAAAGCTCTGCCAGACACAGGAACGAAGAGAGAGAGAGGCCGGAGAGTGGCTCACTCACACTGCAAGCTGACCACAAACAAACAGGCTGGTTTGTGTATTTTGTTAGCCAATTTGGATCAGCACATGCTATGGATTGTAGTACACTACAGCTAGTTACTATTAGGTCCAAAAGTGAGCAGGCGTCTTTCAAAAAAACGACTCACAAGTCTCTCGAAAAGAGGAGAGTACACATACAGCTAGTTACTATTAGGTCCAAAAGTGAGCAGGCGTCTTTCAAAAAAACGACTCACAAGTCTCTCGAAAAGAGGGCAGACGGTTCACTTGGCTAGCCAGTTGGCACTACCGCGTTGTATAGCGCTTGTTTAATATTGTGGGGTTTAACGATGTTGTAACTTTTTCATGACTGGCTTGTTATCTGTGTACATTTGTTGGGTGTAAACTGTGTGTTTTTGCTGAAAGAATATTTTCCCTCAAGGATAATGAAAATAAACTCCCCCTTTCCCCTCTCTGCCCCTTATATACTCATCTCTCTCCCTTCTTCACCCCACGGGTTGGCATGTGGCTCAGGAGGCAGAGCATGTTGGCTGAAAGGTTGCTAGTTCAATCCCTGGCTCCACTCCCTGCGAGTGTCGTGGTGTCCCTGAGCGAGACGCCTCACCCTGACTGCTCCCGACGAGCTTGGCTGTCGCCTTTCATTGTTGGCTCTGCAGTCGGTGTGTGAATGTATGCATGAATGGTTGAATGTTAGGCAACATTTTGAAGCGCTTTGAGTGGCCACTGGTTAGACAAGCGCTCTATAAATGCAGTCCATTTACCCCTCTCTCCCCCTTCCTCCCCTATTTCTCCCCTTCTCCCCCCACTCCTCCCCTGCCAGGCAGTAGGCGACTGAGATGGGCGTTCGTCCAGGACCGCTGAGCCATTCCCTGTGGTGGCCGCCACCGCCACCGCCATCACGCCATCCCCCGCTACGTCTCCTCCCTCTCCTCCTCCTCCTGCTGCTCACCGGCGCCCCCTGCTGCCGCGCCCGGCCCTTCGGCGTGCCCACGCCGGCGGTGAACGTGGCCGTGGTGTTCAGCGGGTCGGCCTACCAGCAGGAGATCAAGGGCCGGCTGAGCCGGGAGAACTTCCTGGACCTGCCGCTGGAGGTGAACCCCATCACGGTGCTGGTGAACAACACCAACCCCCGGGCGCTGCTCACTCGCATCTGCGACACGCTCACGGCCAACCGCGTGCATGGGGTGGTGTTCGAGGACAACGTGGGCTCGGAGGCCGTGGCCCAGATCCTGGACTTCATCTCCACGCAGACCGCCGTACCGATTGTGGGAATCAGTGGGGGCTCCGCCGTCGTGCTGCCCTATAAGGTCAGTGTGAGGGGGACGAGGGAGCGGGGATATGGGGGGCTGAGAGTGGGGGGCTGTGGGAGACTCGCGTGTATGGGAAGCACACAGACGCAAACACACATCACAATAACACACACATGCAAGTTGGGAAATGTGTAATTATTTGTGGACACACATAGTTGCTTAGCTGTACACAAAGCTGAAATGAACACACACACACACGCACGCACGCACGCACGCACGCACGCACGCACGCACGCACACACACACACACACACACACACACACACACACACACACACACACACATACAGAGACAATGCTTGATTTTAATTGCACTGATTATCTCTAGTGCGAGGCTATTCATTCCGTAACCGGGATTCACGACTCCCAAGAAATGTAACCGACACATTTCTTTATTTCGTCAAAAGTGCTGTGGCATGAGTCAATTTAGTAAAACACATTGTGCAAATTCATGTGTATTAGTTATGATAAACACAGACACCTACTGTAGCTCAGCAGTGGAAACAGTGGAAACAAATTGTGTGTGTGTGTGTGTGTATATAAAAAAAAAAACACAGAGCCAACTTATATCTTCCCAGAGAGGAAGCTCGCTCCTTGTTAAACCCTGCAAGAGGCCCAGAAAACCCTTTACATCACACCTGTTTCAACACCACCCGAGGTGAAGGCGGTCACATCCACTCAAAGGCCTCCTGATGTCCCATGTCAGGTGTTGACGCTTGTCACACACTTGTATTTTGTAGCAGGATGAGTAAAGCGCTTATATCGCCGTCTCCGTAATTCATTCAGTCATTTTGCATTTTGTTGTTGTGATCGCTGAGATCGTGCCCTCTGAGTAAAAGCCCTTATTAGGATTTCTACAGGCGGGAGAATAACAATGTTCCGAGTAGGTCATGTCCTTATTTCATGATTTTGTCGAGTGGTGAACGAGCGCGAGGACAAGTAACTGTCCATGGTGCTGAAAACAAGTTAGGAAGTTCAGCTGTTGTTTTTTTTACCTTTTTTCTTTGCCTCCTGGTTTTGTCTCGCAGCCCTATGTCCCACGTTCCTACTGTGGGCATGCTTGAGCAAGACACTGAACCCCAACCTGTTAAATAATGACAAAAAATGACTTTTTCTTTAAAAAAGTAAAAAAAAGCGCCTTCATATTTAGAACTGATGATTACTATTAATTACTATTATTTAAAAAAATGAAACTGGAAAAAATTGTAAACCGCTTTGTATATATTAGAATCGTAGGCAGTAATTTGATATCAGTATGTCATTCATGTTTGGGAATAAACCTCATTCAAATGAGTAGTCATGGCTATAATCCCCCCCTTCCCGCTGGGCACACGGTCGTCCAACACATATGTCGCCATGACTCCCACCGTTCACAGCAGGTCCGCAGATTATAAATAACCCAGCGCTCGAACCCAATCAGCCCCAGAGCGACTTTCAACTCGTCAATAACGGCAATCTGTAAAACCATGATCCTTTAAATAATCGGTTCAACACGAGTCTCCCCGACCTCCTAGAAGCGAGTTACGATCAAAAATGAAAGAGGGTGCAAATTATTAACCATGTTTTTGATGTGCGATCCATATTTTATGAATTGATGTCTGCGCTGTCACCGAAAATTAAAAAAAACGACAATGGAGACATTGTCGTTGTTTTAATTTGGGTGACAGTGCAGACAGGGCAGATTGTAGCTTTGAATAATGTATGAACGACACCATTTAGAGAATAGACTGCGATGGCCCGTGGTGGCAGCAGAGAACCTAGGGCTGTCCAACCTATCCCCTCTCTGATCTGTGGAACGATGTTGACTTGCCTAGTACGACGTCATTATGTAATGTCCCGCAGCATATATCAACCCAAGTTCCGTCGGTTAGAGTTTTGAGAAATTCAGAAAGTTAAACGGGGACAGAATTGGTTCCAGTAGTTATTTAGTTATCAGTGTGTGTGTGTGACTCGCAACTGAAATGTGTTCTGCTCAGTTGCCCTCAGTCTACCCTGTTGGCTTCCCATAGCTAGCAACAAAAAATCACTGTGGATAAAAGTGTCAAAAGAATGATGATATGTAACATTGAAGTATGTGGAAAACCTAGACTGTATCTTGTATACCACATCTGAGATTTAAAAAAGTATTATCTTATGATAAATGGACTGCATTTCTATAGTACTTTTCTAACCAGTGGCCACTCAAAGCGCTTGGCAATATTGCCTCACATTCAAACAATCGTGCAAACGTTCACACGCCGACGGCAGTTTCAACCAAGCAAGGTGACAGACAGCTCGTCGGCAGAAGTCAGGGTGGAAGGTGCAGGTGACTTGCTCAGGGACACCTCAACACTCAGCTAGGAGGAGCCGGAGATCCAACTAGATACCTTCCAGTTATCAGCCATGCCGCTCTTCCTTTTTAAGTTCATAAGTCTATGAGCAAAAAAATTTTTCGAGAGCATTTTCTAGATTTTAAATTCCCACAAAATAACTAAATAATCTGCAGATTAGCCTCTGACCTGATTTAGAAAAATGGGCCTTTTTAAAGCCAATGTTTTCTAAATTTGTCATGTAAATCCCAATGTGTCGGGTCGTCTGGAAAAGCCCATGAGATCCATACAGCTCTTCAATGAGTTCTGACAGGAATGGAACTAAAACTGTTTTAATATCGTCAATCGATCGTGGATCAATGGCTCCACTCGGGAACCAGTAGAGCGGGCGCGACAGCAGATCTATTGATAACTGTTACACTTGTCGGAGTGTGCGGTCGGAATGCTTAACAGCTCAAATGTAAAGATTTTACTTTACTATACAAAGCATTTCCATTCTCAGACCAAACAGCTGATACGAACATCGACCGGACACACACCAAAACCAGGTCCCTATTATCAAGGCGAACGCCCAATAACTATAAGGGGGGACTCCAAACCAAACCCCGACGTTTGGAAATATTAACTAAACATAACAGGACGTGATGTCAGCAATCACAACAGCCACTCAATAAAGAGAATGTCCATGAGCATTTACATCAGGATTTGATTTCAGGAGTTTGAGGCAGACTTACGACTTAAATGGTAAGCCGTCTCTTCGTCAAGCTTGCTAGCAAAACCCTGACAATTGACTCAAAAAGACTCAACACTGATTTCATTTAACCAAAAAGTGAAAATATCTTACATTAAATGGACCTGTAAATACACTGTGTAGTCCAAAAAAACCAACGGATTTCGCAGGTAACTCTTCCGAGAGCAGCCCGGTCACTGGGTCTTCGGGGGGCCAACGCTTAAGCTAGCATGATTCATTTGTTATTATTTCAACTGACATTTCAGACAGGTAAAGGTACTTCAAGGTCGTGTCTGTGGGGCATGGCATCCGATGTACCGGAATAAACCCGATAGGCCAGGTCTGGTGAGCCCAGGGTTACAAACATGTCTGTTTTCTCTCAGTGTTTATCTCTCTCTCTCTCTCTCTCTCTCTCTCTCTCTCTCTCTCTCTCTCTCTCTCTCTCTCTCTCTCTCTCTCTCTCTCTCTCTCTCTCTCTGTCTCCTCTCTCTCTCCCCCCTCACTATCTCTGTCTGTCTGTCTGTCTGTCTGTCTGTCTGTCTGTCTGTCTGTCTGTCTGTCTGTCTGTCTGTCTGTCTGTCTGTCTGTCTGTCTGTCTTTCTCTCTCTCTCTCTCTCTCTCTCTCTCTCTCTCTCTCTCTCTCTCTCTCTCTCTCTCTCTCTCTCTCTCTCTCTCTCTCTCTCTCTCTCTCTCTCTCTCTCTCTCTCTCTCTCTCTCTCCTCTCTCTCCCTCCCTCTCTCTCCCTCCCTCCCTCCCTCTCCCTCTT
Organism: Melanogrammus aeglefinus; assembly: GCA_900291075.1. Taxonomy (NCBI): domain Eukaryota; kingdom Metazoa; phylum Chordata; class Actinopteri; order Gadiformes; family Gadidae; genus Melanogrammus; species Melanogrammus aeglefinus. Next base: position 222,560 of record OLKM01000543.1, on the reverse strand, counting down.
TTTATCTCCTCCTAAAACAGACTAGCCTTTCCATTCGAATCCCCCTTGAGTTCAGAGAGAGGGACGAGTCCCAGATACAGAGCAGAACTGCCTGTCCTGACCCCGGGAATGGAAATCTCAAGCACGTATTCCAGCGCATTAACCGGAGCCAAATATGGAAAAAGGGGTCAAATCAATTCCCTTCCGAACAAAAGTGTACAGACAGTTAATCACTAGTGAATAAACGGGACATCTTGCAGGGTGAGAGCTCGGGGCAGGCGGGAACAACACATCAATTTTAACCAGGCATGCATCATTAATAATGCACATCACAATAGTCAACATGGAGGCCTCTGCTCAAATTAATTTATATCGCCTCCCCTCCCTAGTCTTACCATTGGGACTATTTCCAAAGATACCTTAATGGAATTCAGATGTCATTAAGGAGCAAGGCATTGATGTTCAAGGATTCCTACAGGTTAGGCTGCAGTCACCTGAGACTACTTTTAAGATGAACCCTTATTTAACCATTATTACTCAACCAAGTCTCACGGAAATGTGTGACCGTCACGTCACATCATTTAATCTATTCATTTGTGATCTGGGACACGTAATTTCCATTTTTTCTTGCAAAAGCACAAATGATGAACCTTTTTTTCCGTCACGGCTTGCCTACAGAGCAGCGCACCTGCATTAAATATATCTGTGAATTGTCACAATTTCTCAGAATCAAAGGTGAAAGTAGAAACGGGTGGCCAAAAGCTGTCATAAAAGCTGTCATATTGTTAGAAATGTGTGCTTTTGGCACGAAAAAATTGAAATGACATGTCCCAGATCACGAATAAATAGATTAAATGACGTGACAGTGTCACATATTTCCATGAGACTGGGTTGTAAAACTAGGAGTCCATCACGCTAACTGCTAACATACCATGCCCTCAAGGGCATGGTATGTTGCCTCAACCAGGAAGGGACCGGCATCAAACTAGCAACCACCACAGTGTGACTGTTCTACTGTGGTGAAAGTTCACTTTCTTAAAGTACAGCTAAGAGGACAGATATCCTCAATCAAGTGTTTCTGTGTGGGTTTGCTTAAAAGTTCATATGTTTGACTATTACTAGCCCCCTACCCACTCTTCCTCTACAATGCCTCTCTCGTTCACGTCACGTCTCAGTTTGCCACAACACTGCAGCAAAGCTTTTATAACTCCACACCATCGTCATAGAAACGTCAGCGTGTGGTGTTGGGGGGGGGGGGTGTTGTAGCGTCTGTTCCTTGGTTGTGAGCACTGCTCGCCGTGACGTCAGCCAATGAGGACAAGGACGGTGGACACAGGCGCCGGCACCTAGCACCACACTGGGCGCCTCCGGCAGACATATGCTACGGAGAGGGAGACGGGGAGAGAGAGAGAGAGAGAGAGAGGAGAGAGAAGAGAGAGAGAGAGAGAGAGAGAGAGAGAGAGAGAGAGAGAGAGAGGAGAGAGAGAGGAGAGAGAGAGAGAGAGAGAGGGATAGAGAGAGAGAGGGGATAGAGAGAGATAGGGATATAGAAGGGGTGTGGGAGAGAGAGAGAGAGAGAGAGAGAGAGAGAGAGAGAGAGGGGGACAGAGCAAGGGAGAGGGATAGAGAAATAGGAAGCGAGAGTATGAAGGGAGGACAGAATGAGACGGAAAGGATGTGAGAGAGTCCGACAGGGAGAGAGGGAGATAGGGAGAGGAAAAGGAGGGAGAGAGGAGAGAGTTGAAATAGGGAGAAAGGGAAAGAGTTACAGAGAATAATTGACTCAGATTCTGCCCTACAGAGCAGTTGTATTTTCTTCTTTACTCATCTGCATACTAATATATATATAATTTAAAATATAAAATTGCCTTGAAACACATCGAAAGTGTCACCAACTGGAGGTGCCAGGTGCTTTGTGTTTCACTTCTTATAAAAATACCAGACATAACAACCCATTTAAATCAACACTTATAGTACCACTTCTCCACTGATACCATCCAGCAGACGCTTCCAGTGAACTCAAGACAAATGAGCCCTGTCTGCTCGAAATAAATGAGCAGACAGGGCTTCAGGCACCTCAGGATCCCTTTAGTGCACATACGGGTTCAAAACCACAATCCCTGACCAGGAGTCGGACCCCACCGACCCACTAAAGACCACCCTGCGGTGCTATCTAAAGTGTTTGTGTCGGCAAACAAACATGTTCCTCCGTACATGATACCCGACCGTGATCTTGATCTCTGCATTAAGACTCTAATCTGTGGGTGGATATAATCCTCTGTCGTCTGTTACACTCCCAGCAGAGCAACGTGTAGTAACCCGCCGCCTCTGATTGGACGAGGTATCTTGTTCTGTCGAAACCCCTGCTCTTCCGATTGGATGAGTTATCACTAGCCCTGACCCTTTACTACGACGTTTGTAACATGTGGCTAAGGAGGTAGAGGGGGTTGGAATTTAACCGTGAGGTTTCTAGTTTGATCCCTGGTTTGAGTCGTCGCTGAGCAAAATACCTCACCCTGACTGCTCCTGCTCCTAACATTGTTGTCGGTCTGTGAATGTGTGCATGAATGGGTGAATGTTGGGAAATATTGTAAAGCGCTTTGAGAGGCCACTGGTGAGAGGAGCGCTGTAAAAATGCAATCTTTGTATAGGGGGGGACCTTGGCAGTGTAGCGGCGAGGGGGCGTTCGACGCACAGAGGACAGGTACAGGT
>OLKM01000543.1:204869-214869 GCA_900291075.1 Melanogrammus aeglefinus | reverse complement strand
AATTAACCCTTTAAAACTATGGCACCCTGTTCAGATGAATGGTACAGCCCTAACCTGACCCTTTATTATCTTACCACTCACCCTTTAACTATGAAGCAATGGTAAAGTGATGAGTGGTACATGTCCTACCTCACCGTAACCCCTTAAGAACATAACCTCCCCATATAAAACAATGCCATTATTTTACAAAAGGTTAATTTGAGGCATTCTTTCAGCGAAGATTCAATGTTGGTGGGATATGGTCAAATGTGGTTATTAAGTTGGCTGTGGTTAAGTTGAGGGGCTGGGGTTAGAGGTTTTGGTTAGAAGAGGTTTCATGGTTTACACGAGTACCTTGTGATGCTAAGATCAGGGCTTGTGTGTGTCCCTGGCTGTGTCCCCCTCTGGCCCACCCCAGTCCATCAGTCTTGGTGCGTACACCAGTACTGCAGTAAGCTACGGTTTGTAAGGCAGCGATGAGTCAAGAGCCCTGTGAGAAATGAGACAGTGAGAGGCTAAACAGTGACGAGCCATCTGCTAACAGACAGCAGTCTATTCTGAGAGAAGGCTGTTCATCACACAACCAGGGACAGCGCGTGTCAGCACTCCCGTGTGTGTGCGAGAGATTGTGTCAGAGAGTGTGTGTGAGAGAAAGTGTGTGTGTGTGTGTGTGTGTGTGTGTGTGTGTGTGTGTGTGTGTGTGTGTGTGTGTGTGTGTGTGTGTGTGTGTGTGTGCGTGTGTGTGTGAGTGTATGTGTGTGTGTGTTTGTGAGAGCATGTGTGTCTGTGTGAACCTGTATGAGCGTGTGTGTGTGTGTGTGTGTGTGTGTGTGAGTGTGTGTGTGAGCCTGTATGAACGAGTGAGTGTGTGTTTGTTTTTGTGTGTGTGCGAGGCTGTATGAGTGTATGTGTGCGTGTCTGTGTGAGTGAGCGAGAGAGAATTTTTGAGCGAAGCACCTTGAGTCCTTCTGATTGGATTAGGTGTGTGATGTCTGAATAGGGAGAATCACGCGGCGAGAGACTACAGCAGTGGTATGAATTTAGTTTTTTTTCTAGCGGTTGTCGGATGGAAGGTTGAAAGGAACCCACTGGACTACATCAACTCCCCCCCCGCCCCCATCCTGGGGGCTTTTCTCTATACACACATACACATACGCACACACACACTCACACATATACAGGGATGCACAAACACAAACACAAAGTCACATAAAAACAAACAAACACATACATGCGCACACACACACACACAGGCATGCACAGGCATGCACACACACGCACACATATACGCACACACACATGCACAGACACACACACACACACACACACACATAGGCACACAGAAAGCATTTTTGTGGCCTATACACTTCGGAGCAGCGTCTGGTTAGAGTTATTCGGGTCCAAGGGGAGGCTGGCTGGGTGAAATAATTTATTACAAACAAATGTATTCAATAAGACATCTGTTAAATGTCATGCATTTCATCTTTCACAACACTTTTTCATGTATATTATGCTAATGACTTCCAGTCGAAAACCTCCCGGTTACATTTTGAAAAAGTGTTCTTCTCATAAATCAGAGGCTCCACTTGGAATTTATTCGGACAGTAAAGATTTTGTTTTACAAATTGGAGATTTTTCACTCTTGTGTTGGTCGATACAATACAGCAGGGAGACAACAAATTGTGATATTGCCGCCAAAAGCTGGCAAAGTTGCAACTTCAGATACAAACTACCAACACAAACACAAAGAAACATCATCCGACAACAGCCAGCCAACCGTCGAGGGGTTAGACTCACTGGCTCGATCTAAGTGTTTACTGGCGTTGTTCGGGCAGCTAGCAAGCAAATCAAGTCGACTATCTCTGGACAATTTAGAAATAACTTTCTTGAACAGTTCGACCACTGTTGTCACTATTCACACTACCACAACAACAACGACGACAACAAACAAAAGACCAATCTATGCTAACCTTGATTTCTGTTTCCTGGAGCTACTTTTCCAATGTTTATCTTACGCTGTGTTTATCTGCAGCCTCCCCTACACGTCTGTGTGGATAAAATCTGAACGACAAAATATAAAAACCTTTCTTTGTTTCGCTCTCTCTCTCTGATTTCAGGCACATGCTGAGCGTGAGCTGGGAGAACAACGACTTCTCGTTCAACAGCGATGGATACTTGGTCAACCCCTCCATGATCATCATCACTCTGGACAGAGAGAGGCAGTGGGACAAGGTTAGTGTCCACCACTGCTGTTGACTCAAGTCATTCAGTGGGAGACAGAGAATACACATAGAGAATTAGTGGACAGAGAGCGAGAGAGAGAGAGAGAGACTCACATAGAGAGTGAACATTCTGAGGTAGATTAGAGGTAAAAGTCCTGGAAGCAGTTTGCTTGTGGCTAAAAATGTGTAGGCAGCCTTTTCATATATACAGGGCATTTAAATGGCAAGTGGGCGGTCAAATGTGTGTAACATATTTGGTGGGAAAAACCGATTCACGTGAATATCGGGATAATTTGCTCCCGCAATACTTTTATCGTCAGGTTGACTTAAGAATAGAATGTAAGCCAGAAACATCAGTGTAATCTTAGTGGATACATATTAATAGTACTCTCCTACAGAGGGCGCTATAACATATTCACCTCCAGTTGATCGGCATCAACTTTATTTTGTTACATTCATCAATTTTAATATTTAAACTTTAGCGGTCAATGAGCAACATTTAGAACCCGTTGTGACAGAGATTTAGTGGTTTACATTATCTGTTGTCATTTTAAGAGGTAATAAACTGTCTAGCCACATATGTTTGCTCACGCCGTGACATGGCTATGACGATGTCGTTTAAGAGCTGTGCTGTCACTGGCTGCAGTCTCTGGAATGCAAAACGCTGAGAGATCTGATGCATGTTGAACAGACAATGACCCCTAAATCTCACGAAAATGGGTTACTAGCCAAGTCTTCACACCAGCCACCCACTCACGCACACAAACAGACACTTAAACACACACACACACACACACACACACAACAAACAACACACACACACACACACACACACACACACACACACACACACACACACACACACACACACACACACACACACACACACATAAACACACACACACACACACACATACGCACATACACACACACACACACACACACAAATAAACACACACACACATACACACACACACACAAATAAACACACACACACACACACATAAACACACACGCACACAAATAAACCCATACACACACACATTAACAAACACACACGCACACGTAAAGACACGCACATGCAGTACACACACAAATAAACCCACACACACACACACACATTAACACACACATGCATCCATGATCCCACACACAGACACACGTACGTACACACTCAAAGAGCGTAGACTGCAGAGATGCTGTGGTTATAAGATAATAGGTTTATTTGCTCCGGAGGGGGAAGACGTGCAGCCAGTAGTCAGTCGGCATTAAACAACAATAATGCAATAAGACAGACAGAGTGAAACATCGAACACATTCACCATCCATCAGTGTATAGGTCCACCCATGTGCCTTGTGAGAATTGGAGATTGCTTTGTTTATATGTTGTGTCTGTGTGTGTGTGTGTGTGTGTGTGTGTGTGTGTGTGTGTGTGTGTGTGTGTGTGTGTGTGTGTGTGTGTGTGTGTGTGTGTGGTGTGTGTGTGTGTGTGTGTGTGTGTGTGTGTGTGTGTGTGTGGTGTGTGGTGTGTGTGTGTGTGTGTGTGTGTGTGTGTGTGTGTGTGTGTGTGTGTGTGTGTGTGTGTGTGTGTGTGTGTGTGTGTGTGCGTGTTGATCGTGTGGGGACTTTGAACTGCTGTGAACATGCTGTGCGGACACAATATTGCTGTATGTCTTGCGTTGGATACGCTGTGCCGTTACTCCCCTGTGAGGACTTCAGACTGATGTCTTCCTGTTTTTTTGCGAGGATTACAAACAAGTGTTTGTTTATGTCTTGTGATCACTCCAAACCGCTGTGTTTGTGACTTGTGAGTGCTCGGCACTGGTGTATATTGTGTCTTGTGAGGACAAGAAACTGGTGAGTTTTAGGGTCTTGTGAGGACTCCAAACAGGTGTGTGTCTGTGTCTTGTGAGGACCCCAAACTGGTGTGTGTGTGTGTGTGTGTGTGTGTTTGGGTCTTGTAAGGACATCCTTGTTGTAGTCAAGTGTATTTGGGATGGGTCTGTTCTGTGAACGTCAAGCTCTCTTCCACACAGATTCAGTCAATTATGCCGAGTTAAACTTCAAACAGAGGTAAACAACCTCCGGCTTATCGGTCACACATTACTTCTTATCGATCGTTGTTGTTTTCTTCCAGGGGCGGTTTCTATTCCAGGACCCCGACCGGTTACTCTGTATGGGCTGACGGGGTCCCATATGTTTTGGGCTGTCAGGGTTGAGAGGCATGAGGAATTGCTTGGTTCACCGTCAACATCACGGTCTAGTGACCAATAGAAGAAGGTTTTTGATCTGCATGGGAGCACCATCTGCGGTGTGTGCCGGGGAGCGTAAAGCGTCCCGCAGCACTGCCTCTCCTCTCAACCAGTGGGCCGATGACCACCGTCGGGGTTAGTTGACGTCTCGTCTCGGACCTATGAGTCCTAGGTTATAGGTTCTATGTTATATGTTATATAACTCTTGGGGAAGGCTGCACAGGTAGCCAAAGAGTGCCTGGTTTACCTTCTCGTTACTGAGATGTTAGACCGAAGAAAACTCATTTGCGCGATTGGATGTAGCTTCTGATATGAATGGGCTTTGTTTGACACCTGACATTTTCTTACAGTGTACTCTCGTACTGGCCATGTTGATGCTTGCTGTACATAATAGCCAATCACTTCTGACAAGAAGTTTTGTTGTAACAAATTAGAGCTGCTGGATCCGAGATTACAATTGCAGTGACAATCAATGAGTCTCAATCTTTTCATATTTTTCAAACGTCATTAATCATTTCGTATCAATAGAACAAGATGATTTTTTTTTTGTCACTTTATTTTTCTTTGAGCCTTCCCGTCTTGCCATTGAACGTTAGCATCAAACATATCTGTTCAATCCCAGCACTGGGAACATCAAAACTGATCCAGTCAAGGTCACCTCCATGAATCCATGTTCTGACAGAGGGAAGCTGGTTTAACTTCAGAGCCATCCCTCAACATCTGTTGTGTCTCTGATCTTGTTCTCTTGTATCTACCTCCTAACCTGGTTTTGAAAAAGGGGACATTCGCGTTAACATCGCGACTGGGAAGGGCTCTACACACACACACACAAACTCACAAACACACACAGACACACTCACACACACACACATACACACACACACACACACACACACACACACACACACACACACACACACACACACACACACACACACACACACACACACACACACACACACACACACACACACACACACACACACACACACACATACAATGTGGTACTGGATTTAAATAGATTTAGGAGTTAAACATCTCATGGTTTCGAACAATAAACTCAAATTTATCTTCACTTCTCAAAGTTTATAGAAGAAATGATGTGTGTTATACAAAGAGATGGAAGGATATTAAAGTGACAAGAGTGTTTGACTTCCAGCAGGGAGTACGTTCTGGATTTGAGCGGTTTTGACAATGGTCGCAGCTTACGTCGCTCATGAGTCTGAAGCCAAACCTTCCCCTGCTCCCTAATGACATACTGTATCTTCTTCGTTCTATCTATCTTAGTTAAATAGTGCATGTGTTGTAGAAAAGTGTCTGCCTAATCGATCCTGTCAGCAATTAGAGTATCAAGCCAAAACGCTAAGCTGAACATAAATAACACTTTGTTTGGTAGTGAGGATAAAGTTGCTAAGGAATGAAACGTTCCTCCCTTGTTTTTCCAATATCTGTGTAGCTAGCATAGGAAATGAAAGACCTCCTGCTATAGCTTGCTGAGAACGTTACCAAATATCAAACTACTCCAATGGCTTTCCACAATGGAGGTTGAAAATGCTACCCTGCATTTGTAGTACAAGAGGTTTTCATTTGACAAGTTCGAGAACATACTTTTCTTTAGCGGCATCCAGTTGTGATGCTATACACTGCCGGCATCACAGACCCGACACCCAAGCCTGTTTATATATTAGTTAGAGATACCCTTCTGTCATTCAGAGCTTTACCGCGGCAGTCGTCTGTGAAACGTTGTCGGGAAACCTGATGTAAACGTCAAGGTAAACCCGGAGCCTGGAGGTGAAGGAAGAGGCAGCGGCAATACATGACAGAGAGCAACAAGCCCCAACGGAGTGAGATCGCCCCTGCCTTGACTGCTAAACGGCATATTGAATCTTTGGCCGAGACAGCGGGTACATCACAAACTCTATCTGAGATTGGACCAAGACATTCAAGAAGAAGAGCAGGATGTTAATATTTCATGATCTGCCAGGAAGAACGATTCGTTTAATGCATGGAGAGGCGGAGAAAGTGATTTTCTGTGGATTTTCTGTGGCCAAAGCACCTTTTAATACTGCGAGTGCATCAATAGATTCTTGGGATTGGTGGGATTCAAACCCCTAACCCTGGTTGTCTAACGGTTAATACCGTGCTCATTTCCTCAGTGAAAAAGGACAGGACTAAATAACAGTTAGACCCCTCATTGCTAACTATTTGGCTTTTAACCAAATCGACTTCTGTTCATTCAGGAGCAGATTGGGGTTTTACATATTGCACAAGGAGGCCTATACGTACACTTTGGACATTTAGGAGATTGTACCCAGGGCTTTAAACTGGGCATAAAACATTGCTCTAGCAACCGCCAATTTGGCTTAAAAAGGAGTTGCTGATCACAAGATCACAGATCACAAGCTTTTAAATTGTATGTATCTTGTATCAGATAAACTGTAAGCCAGTGCAGCCCTGCTGGCCTCAGGTTCTGCTAAACTAGGCTAGATCCCCTAGCTTGTAGAGATTAGTTTAAAGGAACAAAAACACCTTGGGCAAAATACCAATCATTCAGACTCATGTTTTTAATGTATATTTTCTATTTGGAGTTTCCAACAGTTTGCCTTCCTCTCCCTCCGCCAGCACAGTCTCCAACAATATAAACACTTAGACCACGGTGAGAAAGCCACATTGTTAAGTTACATAAATGTTTGCTTGTAATTAAAAAATACCTCATTTGGTCCCGACTTGGTGATTAACCTTGGTAATTTATCTTGTACCTCACGTGTGGTTTAATGTGCAGTTGAGGTTAAAGGAAATTAGGCGATGTTATGGAACTCAGATCTGTGAACGCTAATCACAGCACAACATTACCATGCTCATTACACAAAGGTTATTGCTGGGAAGAACCGTAGTTATTTATTCCTGTTTCACAAAGTGGAAATCGGCTTTAATTAACACAGGGGGTTCTGTGTTTATGTTAATCTGTCTGGATCACCATTTCCCAGTTAAGAGCATGTCTGCGACGACTGCACTCCAGTGATTTGTATGTTTGTGGCATCACTTTGTTGTGCTCATCAAGGACTCCAGAAAACTTTCTCTGAATTAAAGAGGAGGACATCTACTTTGAACCGTGCATTTAACCCCGGGGCACGGTCTCTCTCGCGCACACACTCCCTCTTGCTCGCGCTCTCATCATGTCATTCTCTCTCTCTTCCTCGCTTACTCTAAGACACTCTCTCTCTCTTTCTGACTCTCTCTACTTAACCAAATTCTCTCTCTTTCACTTACACAAACTCTCTCTCTCACTTATTCAAACACACACACGCTCTCTCTCTCTCTCTCTCTCTCTCTCTCTCTCTCTCTCTCTCTCTCTCTCTCTCTCTCTCTCTCTCTCTCTCTCTCTCTCTCTCTCTCTCTCTCTCTCTCTCTCTCTCTCTCTCTCTCTCTCTCTCTCATCCTCTCTTCTCTCTCTCTCTCTCTCTCTCTCTCTCTCTCTCTTCTCTCTGACTCTCTCTCTTCCTCCTCTCATCGCTCTCTCTCATTTTGCATCTTCCTCTCTCTCTTAGACACTCTCTCTCTCTTTCTCACTCTCTCTCATACAACACATCTCTCTCTCTTCTCACTTCACATCCTCTCTCTATCTCACTTATTCTTAACACACACTCTCTCTCTCTCTCTCTCTCTCTCTCTCTCCTCTCTCTCTCTCTCTCACTCTCTCTCTCTCTCTCTCTCTTCTCCGTCTCTCTCTCTCTCTCTCTCTCTCTCTCTCTCTACTTCTCTCACTCATCTCTCTCTCTCATACTTCTCTCTCTCTTCTCTCTACTCTCTCTTTCTCTCTATCCTTTCTCATCTCTCCTCTCACCTTCTTCTAACACCACTCTCTCTCTCTCTCTCTCTCTCTCTCTCTCTTCTCTCTCTCTCTCTCTCTCTCTCTTACCTCTCTCCTCTCTCTCTCTCCTCTCTCTCTCTCTCTCTCTCTCTCTCTCTCTCTCTCTCTCTCTTCTCTCTAACTCCTTCTCTCTTCTCTCTCTTTCACTCTCTCTCTCTCTCATCTTCTCCCTCACCCTCTCTCTCTTCTCTCTCTCTCCCTGTCGCTCTCCCTCTTTTCATCCATCTGTCTCTTTCTCCCTTCATCTCCATCTCACTCTTACTCGCTCTCATTCTCTCTCTCTCTCTCTCTCTCTCTCTCTCTCTCTCTCTCTCTCTCTCTCTCTCTCTCTCTCTCTCTCTCTCTCTCTCTCTCTCTCTCTCTCTCTCCTCTCTCTCTCTCTCTCTCTCTCTCTCTCTCTCTTCTCTCTCTCTCTCTCTCTCTCTCTCTCTCTCTCTCTCTCTTCTCTCTCTCTCTCTCTCTCTCTCTCTCTCTCCTCTCTCTCTCTCTCTCTCCTCTCTCTCTCTCTCTCTCTCTCTCTCTCTCTCTCTCTCTAACCCTCTTCCTCTCCTCTCTCTCTGTGTCCCGGCCCCAGGTGGGGACCTACGAGATGGGCATCCTGCAGATGCGCTACCCGGTGTGGCCGCGCTACGGCACCTACCTGGAGCCGGTGTCGGACAACCGCCACCTGACCGTGGCCACTCTGGAAGAGCGGCCCTTTGTCATCGTGGAGTCGGTGGACCCCGTCACTGGGACCTGCGTCAGCAACACCGTGCCCTGCCGCCGGCAGTCCAACAAGACCGAAACGTAACCGCACCCTCACACCTCCGTCAAACACAAGGGATTGTCTTTAAATTAGATATGTACCGACACAATTTCATTCCTTCCCGATGGCATTTTCGAATCCTGAACTTCAGTATCAGCCAAGACTCCTACTCACTCGTCAAACTCGGTTTTTTTTCAGAACTAGTTCATTTAAATTTACAATCTATAATTAGATGAATACATTTGTATTTTTGTAGTTAGGCGTCCATGTTTTTTTCCGACTTTGCAGCTCGAAACACGAGTAGCCCGGAGGCTTTCCACCTCCGACCGTTAAAGAACGCAGCATGACACGGCACGGGTTTGAGATGTTCTTTGTCAGGGTCGTCAATGAGCTAGTCATGGGAGGGTATCGGATCAGTGCATAGACGTGCGTACTTACCGATACCCGATATTGCATTTTAGGGCTTTATCGGAGGAATTTCGGTATCGGAAACAACTCTACTTTGAGTCCCTTGACATTAGAAGCGCGGGCCAAATAACTGAAGAGTGAATGCTTGGGAGCATTCACTCCTTGCGCTACCGGTAGTTTGACATCTAGGAAGTCTGGTTGATCGATGCGGAAGGCCTTGTGTAGTCAGACTTCTGGCAGGAAGCGCTGGGCACTATATTTGAACCGGCGAAGGGTGAGCTTAATAAAGGCGACAATCCCACCGGTCGCACTTGTCTCAGGATCTCTGAGGTGTTTATCCCTCATATATATACTCTGTGAGTGTGTGAGATTGAGGTCTGCCTATGTGGGGTACGTTAGTGTCTCAATGGCAGGTATCCGATTTAGGTGGAAGAATTGTGCAGGGTTGCAGTCTCAGAGGAATTAATCCAAAACTACACGCCATCGTCATGGAGTATTATGAGCTGAGGTAGTTTTACGATGA
>OLKM01000543.1:152369-199869 GCA_900291075.1 Melanogrammus aeglefinus | reverse complement strand
TGCACAAACGCAACAATTATTCCGTCTCGCCAAACCCAAAAATAATTAGCCTGGAGCTGGCCACAGTGTTTTGGTATGGGAGCGGTTTTATCTTTCTAATGTTTCTTTGAGTCTCCCTGTATGACTTCACCTCTGGGACCTCGGTGTATTGTTATTGAGGCTAAACAACGCGCGGAGGACGGCGGAGCAGCCAAGACTTTACCGTGGAATTGAAAGCTCTTAATGAGGAATTAATGGCGCCATTAATCACCATCAAGGAAGCGTTGTGCCGGGGATCGATAGCAGGAAAAACAAACCGTAGAAGAGTGCCGGGAAGTAGACTGTGAAATCGGCCGGAGTGCCATGGTAGCATTGACCTCCTCCACGCAGAGGGGAACGTTCAGGGACAGGTCGAGTGATGCGGCTTGCTCAAGGGCGCAGGCAGCTAGGCCTTGGATGGCAGGGATCCAACCCGGTACCTATTGGCTGTGAGACGAGCCCCCCATTACGCTGTTAAATGGTAAATGGTAAAAGGACTGCATTTTTATACCGTTTTCATAGCAGTGGCCACTCAAAAGCGCTTTACAATTTTTACAATTCATTCATGGACACATTCACACACCGACGGCGGTTTCAGCCACGAAAGGTGACAGCCAGCTCTTCAGGGGCAGTTAGTATGAGCGGTCTTGCTCAGGGACACCTCGACACTCAGCTAGGAGGAGCCGGGGATCGCACTAGCAACCTTCATGTTACCAGCTCTACCCTATAGCCTGATGCCTCCCCTCCCCCCGTTCTCCTGCCCCCCCCTTTAACATACACCGCCATGTTTTTGATTTTACTCACTTTTTTCCATTTGACTATTTAGTATTGAGGTAGGCGGTTTTCTCAAAGGGACTCACTTTGAATTCAGATGCAGGTCAGAGTGGAGCAGGTTGGGGTGAGGCATCCTGCTCAAGGGCGCCCCCAGGCTGGGCTGCAGACATTAGAGGATCAAAACCCCCCAACCTTTCAGCTGCACTAACCTTCCCCGTCACCACACACACTCCCACATCCTTTGCGCCGTTAAACTGTTCAATATTAAACACCTTATCCTAAAGGGACTTCCAGTGAATGCAGATCCAGCAGGAGGAGGCACAGGGGTCAAGAGTCTTGCTCATGGATTTAGGAGCCACCACCACCACCACCACCACCACCGCTACCACCGCTACCACCACCAGCACTCAGCACGGCCACCTTTATCTAACCACCCTCCTCCTCCACCCCCCTCCTCCTCCTCCAGCATCGTGGGCCACACAGAGCCCTACACCAAGCTGTGCTGCAAGGGCTTCTGCATCGACATCCTGAAGAAGCTGTCGCGCAACATCAAGTTCTCCTACGATCTCTACCTGGTCACCAACGGCAAGCACGGCAAGCTGGTCCGCGGGATCTGGAACGGGATGATCGGCGAGGTGAGGCAACCACGACCATCAAGACCATCGAAACCACCACGGCCGTCAAGACCAACCCCAACATCACTACCACCACCACCACCTCCACCACCATCACCACCACCTCCACCATCACTACCACCACCACCACCACCACCAAACCACTCCTCACCACCACCACCACCATCACCACCTCCATCACCACACCCACCACCACCTCCACCATCACCACCTCCACCACCACCACCACCACCACCACCACCACCACCACCACCATCACCACCTCACACACATCACCTACCACCACCATCACCACCACCATCCACCTCACCATCACCATCCACCACCACCGCCATCACCACCACCACCACCATCCACCACCACCTCCATCACCACCACCACCACCACCACCACCACCACCACCCACCACCACCACCACCACCACCACCATCACCACCACCACCACAACCACCACCACCACCACCAACACCACCTCCACCACCATCACCACCATCACCACTACCATCGCCACCACCATCACCACCACTAACATCACCATCACCACCACCATCACCACCACCACCATCACGACTGTCACAACCATTACGAGTTCTTCACCATCAACCATCACCATCATCACCATCACCATCACCACCACCACCACCACCATCACCGCCATCCCCACCACCATCACCACCACCATCACCACCACCATCACCATAACCACCACCACCACCACCACCACCACCACCACCACCACCATCACGACTGTCACAACCATTACGAGTTCTTTAGGATGTTTACACATGAGTCTTTGATTCAGATTCAGATTCAGAAGATCTGTAGTACTGTGGATTCCTTGATTCTTATTACAACAAGCAGAGAAACAGCACAAAATATAATACTAGCTAAAACATGCCACAGAACGTTTGAAGTACAAGAGTTCCTAGCTCACTAACCTCCTGTTCAGAGTCCTGGAGCTGCTTTGCTCCCCTGTCGAGTTGTCGTTTCAAACTTTATATGAAATTCTTGCGGTCGCTGCAGTATTGTTGGAACACTTTGGTTGTTCGCAGCCTCCCCTCGTTAGTCACGTGTGGATGGAAGCTAACTGACTACATGTAAATCTGACGGGACATAAGTGGCAAATCTCGGAGGGGTTCACCCAACGCTTCGAGTGGGACTGTTTGGATTTAATCGTGAAGAACAAGATCCCGCAGCAGCCTGGGCACAAGAACCTGACAGCACTGTGGCGCCTGGGGTGTCCTTAAGTGTCCTGAAGTGGTCGAGGAGGTCGAGGGGAGACATGTCTGGCTGGACGCGGCGCATCAATGTCACGCTAAGAGGCGTTCACATTTACAATTTAGCGCTGACACTTGAGTGACTTCCAAAGTGACTTCAGAGTTAGGCCGAAAACAATCAAACTTTAATTTTGGAGAAAAAGTGCAGATCAAGGTAGTTTCTAAAACAAACAAACTAAACTAATCTCAGAGTAGCAAACTAGAACTAAAGGTAAGTCAGATGTATGTATAAATATTAACATATGCGTCATATAGAAGCAGACCATAAAATGCATGGGTCCACCCTGCTACCAGAGGAATGTGTCAGTTTGATCTAAAATGCTTTATTGGTCGCTAGTTTTTGTGTTTGTTAGAGAAGCACGACGAAGAGTTGCGAGACATTGATTATCAAAGCTAAGTCAGAACATCCTTTAGGGGTCTAAACACACTAAATCCTCTGCTAACACTAAAATGGCCGTTCTAATCGATGCAAATCGCTGTCCACACGCAGCCACCGTTCACACCCAGCACAACCTGCAATAAGGAATGACAACACAAACAGCTCTTTTAAGCAACGGGGGCAATTAGAGCCTCCCTCCCACTTCCTGCTGTCAAGACCCCGCCCGTACATGGCTTATGTAATGGGCGGTGCGCCACTGTGATGCAATTCCTGGTGATGCGCTGGTGGTGGATTACTGGGGATCATGTTGCACGAGGCCGCCATGAAAAGACAGGACAAGATCAGCGCGCCCACCACCGCCGCCGCCGCCGCCACCGCCCTGCTGTTTGTCAACAACCTCAGGGGGGGCGGGGCTTGTCAGCCAGCGGACGGGTTTATGTCAGGGACCGGGCGGCGGGGGCTTCATGCTCCAGCGCCAGCGGCCTTTAAATAGCGGGTGATTTATGACAGAGCTTCTGTTCAGCTTTTATACTTTCTGTCCCCTCGCCCTCCCTCCCTCTCTCACGCTGTCTCTGTCTCTCACCCTCTCTTTATCTCACCCCTCTCTCTGTCTGTCTGTCTGTCTGTCTGTCTGTCTGTCTGTCTGTCTGTCTGTCTGTCTGTCTGTCTGTCTGTCTGTCTGTCTGTCTGTCTGTCTGTCTGTCTGTCTGTCTGTCTGTCTGTCTGTCTGTTTGTCTCTCTTCTCTCTCTCTGACTTTGATTAATCAATCTCTCCTCCGTCTCTTTAATTCTTTGACGATCTTAATCTCTCTGTTATCCTCAGTCACTGCCTCTCTCTCTATCTCTCATAGAAAAATAGAGCGAGTGAGAGATAGACAGACAGACAGACAGACAGACAGACAGACAGACAGACAGACAGACAGACAGACACACAGAGCGAGAGACAGAGACAGAGAGAGAGACAGAGACAGACAGACAGACAGACAGACAGACAGACAGACAGACAGACAGACAGACAGACAGACAGACAGACAGACAGACAGACAGACAGACAGACAGACAGACAGACAGACAGGTAGATGGATAGATAGACATTGCTTGATGTGCTGTGATTACTTATTTATTTGGGAAAACTACATTTATTTCTACTTGTCTGTTTGGGGTAATTTCTCTAAAATATTTAGTGTCCTAACATAAATATCAAACTCACTCTCCATCAAGCGCAGAACATAGTTCGCAGATAAAAATATATTAAAGTCATTAAATGAAACTCAGGTATTTTTGAATCCAGGCCTACGTATATCTTAAAATGTGTCATTTAATACTAAACTTTTAAGTCTAAAAGAACCATCTTAAAATTCGAGATTATATTTTTATTTAACTTTAATGAGGAAGTGAGGAGTGAGTGAAATGTTTTAAATGCTAGAGACAGCTTAACCTCTCAACCTGAGATTAATCAACTCTAGCAGAGGTTAATTTGTCTCCCTCTCCCTCTCTCTCTCACACTTTCTCTCTCTATCACTCTCTCTATGTCCCCCCCCCTCTCTCTCTCTCTCTCTCTCTCTCTCTCTCTCTCTCTCTCTCTCTCTCTCTCTCTCTCTCTCTCTCTCTCTCTCCCTCCCCCCCCCCCCTCCCCCTCCTCTCCCCCCCCCCCTTGACGGCCGGCCCCCCCGGTCTCCTAGACGGCTGTGTGTTGTGCGTGTTGCTGTGGTTGCAGGTGTTCTACAAGCGTGCAGACATGGCCATCGGCTCGCTGACCATCAACGAGGAGCGCTCCGAGATCATTGACTTCTCCGTGCCCTTCGTGGAGACGGGTATCAGCGTCATGGTCGCCCGCAGCAACGGCACCGTGTCTCCCTCCGCCTTCCTGGGTGGGTCTGAAACACTGCTCACACACACACACTACACACACACACACACACACACACACACACACACACACACACACACACACACACACACACACACACACACACAATCACACACACACGCACACGCACACGCACACACACGCACACGCACACGCACACGCACACGCACACGCACACGCACACGCACACACACACACACACACACACAGACATACACACGGACCAAATGGAGTTTACAATGATAATATAAACACCAAATAATGAATGAAACCATGCAGTCTCCTGAGAATGTGAGTGCTAACCAATCAGAAATCAGTACAACCCCAGACTTCATATTATAAGATTAGTGTCCTGTAACTTTGTGGGCCTTAACTTTGTTATTTTACTTGGTGTATCGTAACTTTGTGATTCCTAATCTATTATTTGACATGGGTATCGTAACTGTGCGTTGCGTAACTTTGTGATTTGTACCTTTGTGATTTTATTTTGTGTATTGTAACTTTGTGATTTGTAACTTGGTGATTTTACTTTGTGTATTGTAACTTTGTGATTTGTAACTTGGTGCACGATAACCTCGGGATTCTGAACTTTGTGTTTGTTCACTCTGTGTCCTGTAACTTTCTATCCTGTAACTTCCTGTCCTGTCACTGTGTGTCCTGTTACTCTACTCTTCATACTCTCTGTCCCTAACGTCAACCTCTCGTCCCTCGGTCCCTCCAGAGCCCTACAGCCCGGCCGTCTGGGTGATGATGTTCGTGATGTGTCTCACCGTCGTGGCCATCACCGTGTTCGTGTTCGAGTACTGCAGTCCTGTCGGCTACAACCGCAGCCTCATCTCCGCCAAAGGTCAGCCCCCCCCCCCCCCCAAACACACACACACACACCTCCACACCCCCTCGCTGTCACCGGGGGAACCATGGGCATTAGAGAGAGTCTGCTCATACTATTAGGTTATACAGAAAATGCTCTACTCCAATCTCGTTATATTCTGCCTGATGGAAAAGTTCTAAGTGGGCAGCAGCACAAATTCTGCGGGTTAAATCTAATACTTTAGAGGTGTATATGCCTGCCAACACGCTATCAACAACAACGACATTATGTCACATTAGGACGCTACAATGCTAGCCCGCTAATGCATAAATTATTAGATTTACCACCCCCCCCGACGCCTCCCATCACATCTCGTGTGTGCTTTGCTGGAGTGTGATTATGGTAAATATTGTCCCATATATAGGCACCGAGTAGCCCTCATCAAACTATAATTAGCACACGCTACTATCCCCGGTATACACTGGAGGTCCCGCTGTTCTGACCTCCATACCATCTGCTGGATTAGATCCCCCCCCCCCCCCACCCCCTTCGGTCGGACCCACTGTGGTCCTGTTCTACTTGTTGCACCTCTCTCTGGTACCTCTGTGGTTATCTAACTGGGAGTCTGGAGTGCACTCTGTTGAGCTGGCCCATTGTGATGGATTAAAAATTGTGCTATCTTCCCAGAGCTACTCTCCTAACGCCGCTGATACGCTGTGCCTCTTGGGCTATATCCTAAACCAATCAGGGAGACTTTATCCATTCCATAATCACTCTCTGCCTAAGTCATCTATTTGACTTGGGCATTTTTGACGCTTAATACAAGATGAACCTTAAAATGATGCGATGGAGCTAACGAAATGTTGTTGAACATTTGTAACTTTCGGAGTTCAAAACATATTTTGATGAGTGGGATCATAAACCACGGCTGACCTTGTGCTGCTGGTTCCTTCGGCTACTCTCTAATCGGTCTGGTTGCTTTATGAGAAACGAGGCGACGCGGGGCTATAACTCTGCCCTTTGGAGCCGCTCCAGTATCGATCCGATGCTTCAATTGTTCTCAGCCTCCAGCACAAGTCGCTTTGGACAAACATCAGCTAACCAACTCCTTTTTAATGCAATGCAACCGTCAAACACGAGAACACCCCGTTTCACGTTTGACCCCCTCTTCCAGATCCCGGGGGCCCCACCTTCACCATCGGCAAGTCGGTGTGGCTGCTGTGGGGCATCGTGTTCAACAACTCGGTGCCCATCGAGAACCCCAAGGGCACCACCAGCAAGATCATGGTGCTGGTGTGGGCCTTCTTCGCCGTCATCTTCCTGGCCTCCTACACGGCCAACCTGGCCGCCTTCATGATCCAGGAGCAGTACATCGACACCGTGTCTGGCCTCAGCGACAAGAAGGTGGGAGGGTGCTGGCTGGTTGGTTGGAAGAGGGGGTGATGTTTTCTTCTCGTCCGAGGAACCTGATTGTTTGGTGGGTGGTGGGGGTGTGTCGTATGAGTTTGATGGATAGTGGGAAAGGGGGGAGGGGAACGAGAGGGAGGATGAGAAGGGAGGGATGGAGAGAGGGAGGGAGAAAGGGAGGGAGTGATGGGAGCGAGAGAGGGAGAGATGGGGGCAGAGAGGATAAGAGCGAGGGAGGGGGAGAGAGAAAAGAGAGAGGGAGTGAGAGAGGGAGGATGAGACGAGAGGGGGGGCGAGAGGATGGGAGAGAGGGAGGGGAGAGAGGGAGGGATAGAATCAGGGAGAGATGGAGGTTAGGAAAAAGAGAAAAAGAGCATGATAAGGGGAGGGAGAAAGGGAAAGAGAGATCATTGTATTTGTAATCTTATCTTTATCTTTTCCCTCTATCTCGCATGTTCGGGTTTAGTTTGGAGTGGTGCATATAAGTCTGTAGATATGTGTGCACGTGTGTGTGTGCACATGTGTGTGTGTGTGTATTTTGTACAATGTGTGTATACAAGTTGTGTATTTCATGTAGAAAAAAAAACAGCTTAAAGAGAAACACAACCTAAACTCAGAGTCACAACATCACACTGCAATGAAGAAACAATTTACACATTTCCTCTGGGGATGTAAGTTCCTGTTGAACCTCCAAAACAAGACATTAGGTTAGTTTCCTAGGAGATACTGGAGGGGATTAGGGAGGGAGAGAGAGAGAGAGAGAGAGAGAGAGAGAGAGAGAGAGAGAGAGAGAGAGAGAGGAGAGAGAGAGAGAGAGAGAGAGAGAGAGAGAGAGAGAGAGAGAGAGAGAGAGAGAGAGAGAGATTAAACTCAACCCACTCCTATGACCGGCTGCATTACCCATCAGAGGGAGGGAGAGTGTGAGATGGGGAACAAGGGAGAGAATGAAATTGTGAGGGTGAGATGAATAAACATAAGGCAGGTGAGGGGGAGAGAGCGAGAGAGAGAGCGAGAGAGAGAGAGAGAGAGAGAGAGAGAGAGAGAGAGAGAGAGAGAGGAGAGAGAGAGAGAGAGAGAGAGAGAGAGAAGAGAGAGAGGGAGAGGGAGAGGGAGAGGGAGAGAGAGAGAGAGAGAGAGAGAGAGAGAGAGAGAGAGAGAGAGAGAGGACAGAAGAAGAGAGGAATGCAGAAAAAATTAATAGAGAGGAAAAAGTCTGAAGACGTCATTCAAAGCCTGCCAGTTCACTCCATTTCCCTTTCTATTTTTACTCGTCTTGAGTCATCCCCGCGACTCGTCCCGACTCGGCAAACGGGCCAATAGGGAACGACCTTGGTCGGCTAGTGCTTGTGAGGACGCGTCGCCACAGAGATTGTCCCCGGGGGTCACACGTGTGATTGCATCACAGTGGTCGTCGTGGCGATCACCTTCCCAGGATTTATTGAAAGTCGCGGTGTGAGAGCTGCGTGCGGTCGCGTTGGCGGCGGGGCCGAGTCCTTGTGTTGGGGGAGTAATGGGGGTAATTTATGACATCATCAGGCGGCTGAGGCCCTCCGCCGGTCGCGTGCTCAGAATGTGAGATGTTAATATTAGGGGGAACGCCGGGAGGCGCCCCCCGCTAGTGTGCGGGTGAACGAGGGAGGGATATGGGGTCTGATTACATGGTCCATATATTGGGCTGGGCTTAGGTAGAGGGAGGTAGCGTGGGTTGACCTATAGAAGGTTGCTAGTTCGATCCCATGCTTATGTCCGCGGGTTGACCAGTAACTAGAAGGTTGCTAGTTTGATACCCGGTTCAGGAGGTAGAGCAGGTTGAACTGTAACAGGAAGGTTGCTAGTTCGATCGCCGGCTCAGGTTGGTAGGTTGACATGTAACCGGAAGGTTGCTAGTTTCATCTCCGGCTCAGGAGGTATCGCGGATGACATGCAACAGGAAGTTTGCTAGTTCAATCCCCGGCACCTGCTAGCTGAGTTTCGAGGTTTCCCTGAGCAAGACATCACCTTGCATGGTTGCTTCCGCTGTGAATGTCTGTATGTCTGTCAGTCACTTTGGGTAAAGTGTCTGCTGGAATGTAAATGTACTTTTGTACTTTGTCATAATCTTTGTTAAAAAATGTCCAACCGTGAAGCAAGAGATAAGTGTTGTCGCATTAGAAGTCCTAGTAGGAGGCACCATAGCCTCTAGGTCTTTATATCGCACTCCTCACCATCACAATTACAGCAACCCCCCCCCCCCCCCCCCCAACACCAGCAGTCCCCTGGCATCCCTAGTCCTCTTAAAGGGTAATTCCGGTGTAAAATGGATTTGGGATATGTTTTGTATGATAACGAGTTGAAATGTTCGTTTTGGAGCACAAAAAACGCATGTAGACGCTTTCTTCAGTTGGCTGTTTTTAGACGATTCTATCAAAACGCTATAAACTTGGAATGAAGGGGGCAGTGGTAATGGTAAAAACTAAATCACTATTTTAAACCACTTAAAAGGCTAGAAGTAGCCCGACACTTCTTTGGTAGTATAATAAGGGTCTTAACATATAAAACGAGGCATTGAGAACTTTGTAGGTGTCTGGCTACTTCTAGCCTTTTAAGTGGTTTAAAATAGTGATTTAGTTTTTACCATAACCCCCGCCCCCATCGTTCCAAGTTTATAGCGTTTTGATAGAATCGTCTAAAAACAGCCAACTGAAGAAAGTTTCTATATGCGGTTTTTGTGCTCCAAAACAAACGTTTCAACTCGTTCATCATACAAAACATATCCCAAATCCATTTTACACAGGAATTACCCTTTAACCAGTGTTAGTGTGGTTAGCCTCATCACCATGGTAACCACAAGGGTGCGGCGCAATCTTACAAGCGCCTCTGCTCGACCTTGATTTCTTTTGACCTTTGACCTTGACCATGAAAACCAAGGCTGGGCGTTGGTTCTGAAACACTCAGGGGTAGAAAGTGGTGATCTGCCAAGAGGGCTGTGAGCTCGCATCTGACAAATCACACCCCTAGACTTGCTTCTCCCGGCGAAAAACATGCGCTCGTGTCCAGCAAAATAGAAGTGGGTCTGTGTTTCACGCTCTTACGATTTACATATAGGACATTTAGCGCATTTTGCAGACGCTTTTATCCAAAACGACTTACAATAAGTACACTTTTGAGAAGAAAGAAAAGCAACAATATATCGCTGTGGGTACGGTAAGGATGTTCATAAAACCAAGTTCTGCGCCCTAACAATCACTAGGTTAACCCATTCCCTGTGTACAACAAAGATAGCTAGGATAAGATGCTACATCATGCTAAGTACTTTTTTTGTGCAAGGACGTACAACATAATATAAGTGGCTAAGAGGGTTCGAGGTGGTCTAGGTGAACTCCGAACAGCCATGCGTCCAATACATCCATGATCCCACTCTAACCGAACAGCAGGAATACCGTGGAGATAACGTCGATTTCCATCCTTTTATCTGGCCTACATTCGTCTGGAGCTAACGAGCTTTCTAATGTCAGTAATGCAACGCCTTTCCTCTCTCTATGGGCATATTAAGAGGAACATGGCCCATGCCCCAGCCCCCCCCCACCCCCACCCTAAGGCGTCGTATGTATGGATGAGTTGAGAAATGGCAGTTGGCTTGATGAGGAAGAGGGCAATCGTTTTTTTTTTTTCCAGAAGCCTGGAGCTAACCGTGGCCTTGGTTCGACTCTGTTCCTGATAGCCTGGGTCCTCCAGTCATAGATCTAAGTGTGCAAATGAACAGAGAGCGACAGCAAGAGAGGGAGAGAGAGGGAGAGAGAGGGAGAGAGAGAGAGAGAGAGAGAGAGAGAGAGAGAGAGAGAGAGAGAGAGAGAGAGAGAGAGAGAGAGAGAGAGAGAGAGAGAGAGAGAGAGAGATAGATAAACGTTTGTGCCTACCATACAGCAATCTCGACTTTAGGGAGGCGCGGGATGAATGCTGAGCAGATTCGCCGGCCGCTGGCGTCGTGTTAATCTCTTCTTTGCTTCAGATCAAAGGTTGGCTTTTTGTTGTTCGGGTTCAGATTCTTCACCTCTACTGAGGAGAGACAGTGAACGGGTAGAACGGCCACCATGGTGTATCGGGGAACAAGTCGACCAAATCGGCAGCCATATGCTCGTTTCTCCGAACCGATCTTTGCACCACATTGCATTAGGAAATGTATAGACTTGGTCGACTAACGATCAACATGAGATGGGTGTTTCGGCCGTGTTTTTGATATTGTCACGTGAAATAGTTATTATTGTAACCAGACAGCCATTAACATGCAGAGATGCAGTTTTAGCTTTTCCTCTTTCCGTTTTCTACGGTTTCAAATCAAAGCCACCGTGATCCGATTTAGAATTTCCCCTGGGGATCAATAAATGATCTATCTATCTATCCATATATCCAACCTACGTTTTGTCGTGGCAGTTTATTTGCAAAACATTGCGTCTAGGACAGATGAGACTTCTCAATGCAAAAAAGCACACAATAGTTATAGACAATTAACTTATTTTAATATATGCATACGCTCGTCTCCTCCCTATCGGAGTGAGCCAAGGATAAAGTTTCACAGAGCTATTTAAACAGTTCCAACAATGCAGTTACAAAGCATCATATCAGGGAAATGTCAACAGAGTTTCCTGTGTTCTCATTAAGTAGAACAATGCAATGCTCACAATGCTCCATTGTGAATGGTTTACCCAAAGGCACAAAGATTAATGTTAGATAACACTAGGAGCAGGTGGGGAGGCTAGACAATACAAGGAATAGGAACCAAAGCTTTGATGATTAAAAGAAAACAGCATATGGATTTTTCAATCACAGTTTTCATCTGGTTCCTCCCCTGACGAGGTCCGCAGTACAAACCAGCGACGTTAACCGGGAATGTTCCGGATCGCCTTCTCCTTTTCCCACCCCCTGTTTTTTGTACAGTTTCAAAAGCCGCAGGAGCAGTACCCACCGTTCCGCTTTGGGACGGTCCCAAATGGCAGCACGGAGAGGAACATAAGGAGCAACTACCCGGAGATGCACTCGCACATGGTCAAGTACAACCAGAAAGGGGTGGAGGACGCCCTGAACAGTCTGAAAACAGGGTAGGTGGCTGCCAGCACACAGGACGCAATGGAAAGGAGATGGACAAAAAAAAACCTGGGCTATTATTACACCAGGAAACACAAGGGAGGTTATCAAACAGGAAGCGAGTGGAGGAGAGGGAAAAATGGGATGGAAAAAGTAAAGAGGGGGTTTTGTTTAGTGTGCTGAGTGGAAAATGTGTTCAGGATATCCGATTTTATTTTTGTGTTTTACTGCAAACAAACCGGAGGTGAAAATGCTCTTCAAAGAGAATATTTTATTTCCTGTGATTATTAAACTGGAACACTATATAAGATTGTATTAATGGTACAAGCGTTCCTATTTGTTCCGCTGTGAAACCTTTTTTCTCTTTCAACAATTTGTATAATGAAGCGTACGTATCGATTGATAACAAGGTGTTTCAAAACACCTCCACTAATAGTGTCTCACATACCTCCCCCTGTGGTCCCTCTCTACCCCCTTCTCTCTCCATCCTCTCTCTCCATCCCCTAACCCTCCACTCTCTCCATCCCCTAACCCTCCACTCTCTCCATCCTCTCTCTCCATCATCTCTCTCCACCCCTACCCCTCTGCACTCCATCATCTCTCTCCTTCCTCTCTCCTCCCTCTCTCCACCCTCTCTCTCTCCACCCTCTCTCCCCACCATCTCTCTCCTTCCTCTCTCTCCTCCCTCTCTCTCAACCCTCTACTCCTCCTCTCTCTCCATCCTCTCTCCACCCTCTCTCTCCACCCTCTCTCTCCACCGTCTCTCTCCTCCCTCTTTCTCCACTTGTCTCTCAACCCTCTCGCTCCTCTCTCTCTCTCCATCCTCTCTCCTCCCTCTCTCGAACCCCTACCCCTCCTCTCTCCACCCTCTCTCTCTCCACCGTCTCTCTCCTCCCTCTCTCTCCATCCTCTCTCTCCTCCCTCTCTCTCCACCCTCTCTCTCCTCCCTCTCTCTCCATCCTCTCTCTCCACCCTCTCTCTCCACCCTCTCTCTCCACCGTCTCTCTCCTCCCTCTCTCTCCATCCTCTTCCCCTCCTCTACTCCTCCCTCTCTCTCCATCCTCTCTCACCTCCCTCTCCCCTCTCTCTCTCCCTCCTCCCTCCATCCTCTCCACCCCTCGGCCCGCTCTCCTGCAGGAAGCTGGACGCGTTCATCTACGACGCGGCCGTTCTGAACTACATGGCCGGGAAGGACGAGGGCTGCAAGCTGGTGACAATCGGCAGCGGAAAGGTCTTCGCCACCACGGGCTACGGCATCGCCCTGCAGAAGGAGTCCCGGTGGAAGCGTCCCATCGACTTGGCGCTGCTTCAGTTCCTAGCAGATGGTAAACGGCACTGTGTTGAATACCGGCCGCTTACTGTAACACAGGGCCCTTCGGCAGTATAGAGGCTCTGGCGATGGTGTGTGTCGCCG
The DNA here is from genome assembly GCA_900291075.1 of Melanogrammus aeglefinus. Classification (NCBI taxonomy): domain Eukaryota; kingdom Metazoa; phylum Chordata; class Actinopteri; order Gadiformes; family Gadidae; genus Melanogrammus; species Melanogrammus aeglefinus. Next base: position 186,223 of record OLKM01000543.1, on the reverse strand, counting down.
CAGTTTGTTCCTTTTTTGTCACGGTACGACCGAAGGGCAAATGGAAATTGGAAGGAGGTGGTGCACAACAGCTACGTCTCAGTGGTTACAACTGACTCACTGGGAGAGGGTGCTTAGCACTTTAGGGTGTTTAGTGTTGCAGTGTACATAGCAATATGTCAATGTACTAAAAGAGGGTGAATAAATACGGTAAATGAAGGTTAAATGAATAAATTACAAAGGTATGTTAGTGCTTTCAAGAGGCACTTGACCAACAAAACAACCCAAATCATCCCAAATATCCGTTTTGTAGCCTGTTTCATGTGATGGTACTTAGCATGTTAGGGTTTTTAACATGTTAGGGTAGCTAGCATTCGAGGGAACTTAGAAGTTTTGGTTCCATAAAATGTAACGGAACTTAGCATGTTAGGGTAATTAACTTGTTAGGGTACTTGTTAAGATACTTGGCATGCAAGGATACCTAGCAATGTAGAACCTAGCATGTTTCTGTATTTTCCATGTTAGGGTACTTAGCACATTATCATACTTGCATGTTTGCGCACCGGAAGAACACCTTATTACTTGCCTCTTGCATGAAAAGTATTACAGAACCAAAGTTACCTTGCCTTGCCTTGCCTCAACAAAACAAAAGTCATTCACCGAGCGACCGATTCCCCGCCAGGCGACACGCAGAAGCTGCAGACGGTGTGGCTGACTGGCATCTGCCGCAACGAGAAGAAGGAGGTGATGAGCACCAAGCTGGACATCGACAACATGGCCGGGGTGTTCTACATGCTGCTGGTGGCCATGGGTCTCAGTCTGTTGGTCTTCTCCTGGGAGCACCTGCTCTACTGGAAGCTGCGGCACTCGGTGCGCGACTCGGACCGCCTGGACTTCCTGCTGGGCATCAGTAGGGTGAGTGTCGGACCGAAAGGGCGGGAAGGTCATCGGACGACATTGTGTTGAGTTGAGGATTCATCGGCGCCTATTGTTATTCACAACCATCCATAAAATATTATACCAGTGACAACGTTTTACTGAAAATTTAATAAAAACCGAGCCATATAATTGCATTAATAAATGCCCCCTCATCGTGAACACGAGACACTAACAGCGTTTTTTTAAGTAAAAAATATCTTTTTTATATTTCTATTAGAAAATAAGAAAGTAAAGTGATAAATACACACATTTCCAGACATAGCATCAGAGAACCCAGAAACAAACAACATCATCTCACTCTACTGTCTTTTTCCGAAAGTATAAGAAAAAGGGCTTTGACCCATCGTCAGACAAGCGTTCCGCTCTCTCCAGAATCCCAGGGTCGTCAATATGTCCCGACTCCGTGGCCACGGGCTGTAAACCACTCAATTATCGCTTCTCGCTTCGCATCATAATGTCTGGAAAAGACGAATGATCAAGGCTTTATGAATGCTTGAGGGGGTTATGTGAGGTATTGCAGGTAGCTGAGGTCAGAGACAGCCCACTGCTGAAGGAGTGAAATAATATTTGTATGTCTGTATGTGGATGTATTTATTTTGTGTGTCTGTGTGTGTGTGTGTGTGTGTGTGTGTGTGTGTGTGTGTGTGTGTGTGTGTGTGTTGTGTGTGTGTGTGTGTGTGTGTGTGTGTGTGTGTGTGTGTGTGTGTGTGTGTGTGTGTGTGTGTGTGTGTGTGTGTGTGTGTGTTGTGTGTGTGTGTGTGTGTGTGTGTGTGTGTGCAGGTGTGCATCGTATATATGTAGTATAAATGTACATGTACTCCCTATATGTATGGATGTACGTGGCGATCCATAACTTAGGACATTGCATTATACAGTAAGAGCCTCCCTTGTTTGTTTCTGCTAATGTGTGACAGATAACTGCGCTTTTAAGGTGACTTAATTCACGCAATGTCCCCTTAAAATACAGTCTTAGTCAAAACACGTCCAGTCTTCTCGCTGAGGAGTCTATATGTTAAGACTACAGAACTACTGGCCGCCGTGCAGTAGTTCAAACACAAGCAGAGGACTACAAAACCCCTAATGCCAATCTTAATCAGATGAACCATGAACCATCAAATGAGCCAACTGCCATAAAACGAGCAAACAGAAACACCTACCCCTATGAGCAATGTGATCCCTCAGAAAAGGGAATTTAAATTGCCCCATTAGCCAAGCCTTCACCTGAGAGTGTTTACAGCAGCAAGAGGTGGAGATGAAGCATTCTGCATCAACATCCATATTTGAAAGTTAAACAAAAACCGAGAAGGGGGGGGGGTGATGGAAATTGAGGAACCGGGGAATCGAAACAAAGCAGGCGCGCGATCTGCAAGTCATTCTTTGACACGCACGAGGAGTTGTGAGGAACGCGTGGCATGGCTGAGATGTTTCACAACACGGGTGATGGAGCTCTCAGAGGCGGCAGTGTGACACCGCCATCTAACTCTTTTAATGACACCATTCCTTCTAATTGTGCCCACTTCATCTCACCGGGGGGGAACTCAGAGATGAGCTTGAGGTGACATTGAAACACCATAAATACTAATAAACGAAGCAGTATACCCAACCCGCGTGCCATGCGCATAATGTTAAACTTTTCTCATTCGAACTTGTTTTATAGCGTGAACGATGCCAGGCGTATTTTCTATACCGAGGGTGAGGAATTGTGATGTTTCGGGGTTTGTTTTTCCGCATCAGCACACCCATACCTACTATTCGTGACACCTTAGATAAAGCATCTGCAAAGGATTAATAGTTAAAAAACAGTAAATGGTACTAAAGGCGATGTACCCACAGCGACTGTGGGAACAGTGAGCTTGATGTTGATGCAATTATTTAAAGCTCTTGCTCTGCGGTTTTTTAACTGGTTAAGCACTTTGCCGCGGCGTTCACCACGGAAAGCTCTATAAGCAATGTTTGGATTGGGTCAACATAATTAAAAAAACATGCTTTGTAATTTACATTTAGGGCATTTAGCCGATGCATTTATCCAAAGCGACTTACAAGTAAGTTAAAAGAGAAGTTAAAAAGAGAAGCAACAATATATCTCTGTCGGTACATCAAGGATATTCATAGATCCAAGTGCCAAGCACTAACAATTGCTAGGTTAACCCATTCCCCGTACACAAAAAAGATAGGTAGGATAAGATGCTACACAATGTTCAGTACTATTAAGTGCAAGGCACTTTAAGTGCAACAAGTCCGCACATAAAGTGCCAGGACGTACAACATATAATAAGTGCGTAAGAGGGGTTGGAATGTGAACAAAGGCGCCATGCTAACGGTCCTACCCCGGCAGGCGTTCAACCGGTCCTCGACGGACCCTAACGCGCGCTGTGTGCTCCATATACAGGGCATCTACAGCTGCTTCAACGGCGTGGAGGAGAGCGACCACAACGGCAGCCTGCAGAACCCCGACGTCACGGCCAACTACACCCAGGCCAACATGCTGAAGATGCTGAAGACGGCCAAGGACATCGTGTCGTCGGCGCGCGTGGAGAACTCCCTGGACAACGCCACCAAGACGCTGGAGAGCTGGAGCCGGCGGGGCGGGGCCGACGGCGTGCGCGTCGGCGGCCTGCCGCCCCGGATCGCCACCTCGGCGGCGGATATGTGCCACGGCGGCCGCGTGCCCTACATCTCCAGCATCTCGGACCACCCGCCCATGTTCCCCCAAAGGTCGCTCACACCCACCCTGCCCGGCGGTGGCGGGGGTCACTACGGGGACAGCGGGCTCGTCCAGCCCCTGCTGTTGGACAAGGCCCGGGGCCGCCCCGTCCCGCTGCGCTACACCCTCCCGGTGCGGGGGGGAGGGGCCGCCGCCCACATGCTGGAGAGGACCCTCCCCATCTCCAGCCTCAGCAGCCCTCACCTCGCCATGCGGGAGCCGGGCACCCCCGGCGGCGGCGGCGCCGCCCCCCACCACCACCACCACCACCTACTGCACCACCACGGGGGCAGCGGGGGCCGGCTCTACCTGGACAGCCAGCCCCGGCACCACCACCACCTCCCGGTCGCTGCTGCTGCTGCCGCCGCCGCCACGGCCGTCTCCTCCTCCGCCTACCTCCCCTACCGGGAGTTCCAGGTGCCCGACATCTACGTGGAGCACCGGGGGCCGCTGCGCAGGAAGTTCAGCTACCCGCCCGACTGCGTGAGCCGCAAGAAGCGGCCGCACAGCTACGTGTTTGACGGCGGGCCGCGGCCCAACGATTACGACGAGCCCACCGCCTGCCTGGCCGAGCTGCGGGCCAATCACCTGCTGGGGAACCACTCCCCCGTGGTGGCCACCGCCACCGCCGCCGCCGCCGCCGCCGCCGCCGCCGCTGCTCACTACCCGGGCCACGCCGCCAGCTGCAACTCCTGCATGAAGCCGTACCTGGAGGCGTACCCGGAGCCCGACGGGGACGACGCCCCGCTGCTGGGGAAGGACAAGATGAACCGCCGCGCCTCCTTCCTCAAGGCCACCTGGGGCGGCGACCGCATCCGGCAGGTGGACGAGACCAAGGCCCCGGCGGGGGCGGGGCCGGGCGCGGCGGGGACGTCGGCCTCCCCGGCCACCCGGGCGCTGGTGGGGGAGGTGCCGGACCTGTTCCCCCGCGGCGTGGTGACGGCGGCCCGGGCGAAGCAGCCCAAACACCACGCCGCCCAGCAGCACAAGATGTACGGCAGCCTGGGCAACAACCTGTCCTGCTTCCCCATGGCGGCCGAGCCCGCCTACCTGGACCCCGCCCACATGGGCTCCTTCCCCTACAAGCAGAAGCTGCGGTACTACGAGTCCACGGGCCGGCTGCCGTCGTACCGCGAGGCGCTGCTCCACAACCTGCCGCCCACGGCCGCCGCCGCCACCGCCACCCTGCGGCGCTCCTCGTCCTCGGCCACCGTGGTGCACAGACACTACTCCACCTACCTGAACGCCTACACCGACCTGCCCGTGTACGTGGGGCCGCTGGCGCAGGGCCACGCCCACTTCTACGACACCACCAAGGACGCCTGCCACCTGTTCCCCTGTGGCGGCGGCGGCGGCGGCGGGGTGGGCCATGCCCACTGCCCCGAGACGGTGGCGTTGGCGCAGGCCCGCGCGGCCGCTGGGGGCGGCGGTAGCGGCGGCGGCGGTGGTGGTGGTGGTGGTGGCGGGGCGGACAGGGGGGCTGTGGCGGGGGGGCCGGGCCAGAACAGCGTGCTGATGCGGAGCTACGACGGCTCGGGGACGCGGGAGGAGCTGGGAGGGACGTGCGGGAACAGGGAGAGGCGGCAGGTGCTGGTGGCCCACCGGGTGAACATTGTGCCAAAGCCCTGGGGGAGGGTCTCCAGCCTGGAGTCCGAGGTGTGAGGGGACCCCCAATTCCTCCCCTAGACTCAGCCCTGGGTCTCCGGTCAGAGGTCGGGGGTCTCCATGCCTCCCCTAGACTCAGCCGAAGGGCCTCCGGTCTGGAGTCAAAGGTGCGGGGTCTCCAGTCTGGAGCCAAGCCTCCTCTAGACTCAACACTCTGGATTCAGAGGCTTGAGGAGGAGGAGGAGGGTCCTCTTCATCCTCTGCTGAAAGCAAAAATCGAAACTGTTCCTGGAACCAGGGGGATGCTGCTCTCCCCGTTAGTGCAATAACAACCCTGGCTGCAGTGAGAGAGTACATGGGAGTACTTGCACCGAAGAGGGGTCTGAGGATTTGAGGGATGGAGGGAGAGGTGTACTGAGGGATGGACGGAAGGGTATACTAAGGGTGGGGTGGAAGTCAGAGGAGAGTACGATGGACGGATATGTAACGACCGTGGGACTGCGTCATGCGGAATGAATGGGGGGGGGGGGGGGAAGTATTAAGGGTGGTCACAAATAATAACTAATTAAAAAAAAGGAATTGATGAATAGTATTTAATACAATTTAATCTAATGGCTTATTATTTAAAGGATTATTTTATAAACGCTGTCTTGCTGTGTGTGGGAGATCCGGGGGAAGTATATACGGTCACTTCTCACTGGGAATATGAGTTCAGATATATATATATATATATTATTTTTCGTTTCCTTTTTCGTTTTCGGTACGTTTTGTCATTTAAATTTAGAAGAACGTATTTTCTAAATTTCACTCAAAAAATTATTTAAAAATCCATAAGCGACTCATTTTTGGAGTGAAACCATGGGATCGAACGTCTTCCAGAGGCTTTTCCAGCCCAGCATTCCCGGATGTGGTCTGCTCTCTGATCCAGCTTTTTCACCCTCTGGAGTATACACGGAATCTTGTCGCGTTTTGGACCCCAGTTTTAAAAAGGGAAACTACGATATATATACATATATACTGTATATGAATAACTGCGTCTGTATTTCCATTGTTACACTTTCTCTTTAATAAAGGACTGAGGCTGTCTCTCACAAGCCTTTTGGAATCGGCTCCTCTGTCCATTTTGTTGATGTCTTCGGGGGGGGGGGGGGGGGGGGGAGAGATAAGGTGAAGCGATGCAGTGAAGAGACAAAGTTAAGAGATTAGCTTTAAGATACAGTACATCGAGATCATCTTAAATTAGATAAAAGCTGACAAAGGCCTTGGGGCATGTGTTGCTGCTGCCGTGATAGACGACAGAGAACAATACGAGTTCAAAAATAGGATGTCAGTCTGTTGATAACATGTGGGAGAATCAGTGCATGTCGTTTAATAAATGAAACTGAAACGCGGCGATAGAACGGATGTCACTGTCTCGCGCGGCAGCGGCGCAACGCTAGCTCCCGCTAAGTGGAATTTGATTTGGTAACAGGGAGATTCCCTTCCTTCAGCGACGGCGTTGGAATAAACGCGGTAGTTGCTGATAAACACATCAGTCCTCCCAGCTTATCTCCGTTGCGTTGTTATTGTATGCGAAAGATAAATATTCCCGCCGATCCGGTAGGTCGGGTCCGGCCCCAACGCTAACCGCTTCACGCTCGCGGAGCTAGCGCTGTTAAAACAACGCGATGAGTCATCAGTTCACCCCGACAAGTCTGGATCCACACCCCCCTCAGTCCAATCTGAAAGCCTCTCACGAGGAAGGAGCCATTTTACCGTTTACCTCTCCTCTGGGTTGTTTGGCAGCCCGAACCAGGGAATTACAGTCCTGTTTGAGTTTGAATGTGAGCGAAAGTCAAATTCATAATAATTTGCAGATGTTGTTTCTCTGCGTAGTACGATTTGGTTGAAACTCTTGTAATGACATTGGGCTGCACAGTCGTGGGAATTGTTTGACAACCTAAAACGGTTAGGATTTGATACGGTCCTTGTGTCCTTGAGCAAGATGGCCGGTCGCTAGCTGTTCACAAATGACCTGTAGCTAATTTAGTCAAACTGCAAGCGTCCTGAATCATCAATGCTTAATAATATAAAAGACACTCCAAAATAACAATAAAAGTCTGTTTTACTGGTAAATCATTGAGGACGAGGTAACAAAGATGTGTGTGGTCATGGATATACAGGATAATGAACAACTAACCAGACTGTTGTGGTGGATTGGGGTGATTTATTAAGCCGCTGCTCCCATTTAATAAAACTAAATTAAACTCGATGTTCCATACGATGAACAACTTTCATCAACTTAATTCTTGCGAGCTAGTTAGAGGATAGCTAGCTAGCATACAGACGCTATACATTACACTGAAACATGCTTTTGGCAGTGTTTAACGTTATTATTATTTATGTATTTCAAAGTACGATCACCAAAGCGTGATAATCCTAATGTTCAATTACTTTATGAGAAGAAGAGAGAAGGACTTGTGCCAGTTCGAAGGCTCCTTCAAATGCGGCCGACAAATGCAGCCTTCTTTTCCCGGATTTTAAGGATACATCGGATGGTATGCTCATCCGTACTGACGGAGCCTTGACATATCCAGGAACCGTGATTGGTGTATCCCCACATTCATTTGCGCGTTGGATTACTGGATTACGGCGACCGAAGAGTTATCTGAAGCGGCAGGGACAAGTTTTATATTTAAATGTAAGTATTGATAGGTTTCAAACTTTCAAGTCACTCGAATAACTAACGATACAAATGTTAAAGTCACTCGAATAACTAACGATACAAATGTTAAAAATTACAAAACTAATTCTTGGTTTAGGGAGCAAGGAGCATACTGCTCGATTTATAAAGTTGAGGGGGGAGAATGAGGCCCTCTTCACAGGGGTCAGTATTAGCAAAACGTGTGTCTTTATTCATTCCACCTTATTGATTGTGCTCTCGTTCGCTGTCCCGCTGCAATACATAGTGCCTATACTATGGCAAACAGTTGATTACAATCCTATGCTATATAGCATATCAGAATTTTAATGGAGGTGGTTCATGAAACATCTCCCGGATCCAGGTAACAATTCAGTCTATATAGGTCTGGGCAGAATGGTAAATAAGCCACACCTGTTAGCACTACAAATATGTGGTTCAATCGGGGTACTGATTTTAAGTTAATATTAATATCTCCCTGTCTATATAAGGCATAGAATATTTTAATTGACATCTCCCTTCTTCAACAGCCTTTCCCGTGTCTTATTACTGCCTACCAAGACCCATCAGCACTTTATTAAAATTAAAAGGCTTTCGTTTCTGCTATGTATAAGTAATGGGGACAACCTGAAGAAGTACAAAGTATTGTACATTATAAGTTTTAAATGTACATAATTGTGGTTTACACCCATACGCAGACTTACTCAAGTCAAGACTTTCTTTCTCCGACGCCTGCGGGTCTCAGGATCATTAAAACCTGATTTGTAATCGAGACCATGGAGAGATTAACGCCACGAGCGGCTAATAGGCGTGGGAACCGCCTCTTCCTCTTCAACCGACTCGTGTGCCCTCCTGCCGCGAGTCACCGCATGATGCGAACCCATTGAGTCGTAGACGAGAAAATTGACATTTTGTTGCTCGTGTCCATGTTGTAAAATGAACGGTCCAGGACCAGAAGGCTGTAATATTAATCCTGCAGTACAGGGTCTGGGCTGCTTTAGGGAAAGAAATAGAAGGAAAAACTGTTGAACAATAGCTGGATATATAAGTGTGGAGAGCTTAGATAGATAAGGCTTAAATATATCTATCGTTATCTATCTATCCAACAGTTATATATCTATTTAGGTTACTAAACCTGTTTTAGCTGATTAATGACAAAAACATTTTTTTTATACAAAAGTAAGGTTTGAACTGTTTTAAATATATAATTTATCAGATGTCGAAATGTCAAAGTTCAATGACATTAACGCCATATAAGAACGGGTGTGAACTAACTTAACGCTGACATTAATGTTAACATTAAGCCTACTATTATTATTGATAATAATAGACAATTAATTATACAATGTACTAACTGTTTAAAGGATGCAAGTCTAGTCCCACCGAGCATTGTGCCAAGTCTTTGGTGCTTCTCCTTGTCTCGGATGACGGAGACCCAAATCAGACTCAGCCCTGGGTCTCCGGTCAGAGGTCGGGGGTCTCCATGCCTCCCCTAGACTCAGCCAAGTAAAAGATAAAAAATAAAACATAAAATCAAAATTTCTGGTTCCATACTTGTGTTCTGTGTTCTGTGTTTTGTGTTCTGTTGAAAAGAGCGGCAGGGAGAAAGCTAATGGAGTTTGTTATTGAACTGTTAACCCGCAAATTCGGGTTCAGGAGCGGCAATAAGAGCGGCACGTCATCACGCAAGGTAAAGGGCGTTAATGGCTTTTTACGCAATCCGGAAATGCTCCGTAGGCTAGACCGTCCCATTCCACAACGCTCGTTCGGCCTTCGATGCAGCCTTCGCGGTCTTCGAAGGCCACACCTTCGAAGGACGCGTCCTTCGAAGGATGCAACCCCTGAATTGAGACACAGCCTGAAACATGCTTTTGGCAGTGTTTAACGTTATTATTATTTATGTATTTCAAAGTACGATCACCAAAGCGTGATAATCCTAATGTTCAACACTTTATAAGAAAAGAGAGAAGGACTTTGTGAAGGACCTATCAATCACACACACGTTCCTTTGGACTCATAAACATGCAAACCCCCCTTCACTGGCTGCTACCCCCTAGTGCAGGAGAAATTGGGTTATGAATCATCCGTTACTACCGATCCTTGAGACTACAGTTACAGGAACCGTGAGTGAGGAATACTATTCGACCCCAACTAAAAACTGTTTCCCACATTCAGCTCTGACCAATAGCATCGGTTGTATTAGCATCGGGTGTAATTATGTGTCGCTACTCCAATCTAGGTGCCGACAAGGTTGTAGTGAAGGTTGATATTTAACCATGAGAGAAAATCAACCATGACGTTAGAAAGAAATGCCCTAAAGGTAAAAGGCCTTTAGCAGACATCCTTAAGTGTTCTAACCACTGATGAAACGTCATTTGTCACCTCTGGTATCGTGGGTCTAGGTGTTGTAATGGTTGCCCTGAGGCACTTTGAGACGAATAAAAGGGGCTCCACGAGTGTTCAGTATTAGCAAAACGTGTGTCTTTATTCATTCCACCTTATTGATTGTGCTCTCGTTCGCTGTCCCGCTGCAATACATAGTGCCTATACTATGGCAAACAGTTGATTACAATCCTATGCTATATAGCATATCAGAATTTTAATGGAGGTGGTTCATGAAACATCTCCCGGATCCAGGTAACAATTCAGTCTATATAGGTCTGGGCAGAATGGTAAATAAGCCACACCTGTTAGCACTACAAATATGTGGTTCAATCGGGGTACTGATTTTAAGTTAATATTAATATCTCCCTGTCTATATAAGGCATAGAATATTTTAATTGACATCTCCCTTCTTCAACAGCCTTTCCCGTGTCTTATTACTGCCTACCAAGACCCATCAGCACTTTATTAAAATTAAAAGGCTTTCGTTTCTCTATGTTAGTCTGGGCTCCACATGGGGCAGGGAGACTGCCGGGACACTTTGCACATTATTCAAGGTCTTCCTCAAGGTCAGCGGCTCCGCACGGCTCCGGCAGACTCTGCTCCAAGTCTCTGGCTCTTTCTCCGACGCCTGCGGGTCTCAGGATCATTAAAACCTGATTTGTAATCGAGACCATGGAGAGATTAACGCCACGAGCGGCTAATAGGCGTGGGAACCGCCTCTTCCTCTTCAACCGACTCGTGTGCCCTCCTGCCGCGAGTCACCGCATGATGCGAACCCATTGAGTCGTAGACGAGAAAATTGACATTTTTTGCCGTTTTCCATGTTTTTTTAATGACCGTTGGTCCGAACCGTACGCGCTGACACGTGATGAATCTTCTCACTCCTGCTCACGTTTCGACATCTGCTCTCCTCTTTGAAACGTTTGAAATTCACGAGAGAGAGACAGAGACAGAGATAAGGGATACAAAGAAGCCAGACACTGTGCGGCAACTCCTATCTCTGTGTCACTGCATCAACACAGAGTACAGCACTATATCCATCTCCTACCTCTGGGAATATTTCTATGAATTCAATTTTACTCTCCATTTCCCTCGGACCGCTGATACATATTTAACGGTTCCCTCCCTCTCTCTCTCTCTGACCCGCCCTCTCTTTCTCTCCCCGACCCGTTCTCTCTGTCCGACCTGCTCTCTCTCTCTTCCTCCCTCCCTCTCCCTCCCTTTCTCCCTCTCCTCTCCATCCCTTCAGTTAAAATACTTCTTTCCCCACCGGCAGTCAGACAGGAAGTAGCGTGTAGGAGTGTGAACCCCTGGGAACAGCTTTAGAGGATGTTCAGACGGTTCGGCCGACATCACCTCCTCATAATCTCATGTCCCTTCCCGTACACCGCAGATGACAGCAAAGCGCAGCACAGCAAGGCCTCGAGTCTGAAAAGAACAACAACAAGGGGGTGAGAGGAACGACATACCGGAAGGTTTTTCCCCAGGGTCGGAGAGTCATCTCGCGACTTTTGTTGTCAGTTGTCCGTGAGCCTCAGAGGTTTGGGTTCCCAACACTCTCTGAATCCAAAAGCACACGGCTGGGTAAAAAAAATGTGCAGTTACATTTGGGCTCCTGGAGGACAATCAGGAGAAACAATCAGATCAGTTTCTTTTTTTAGGTGGCGCTACGAATATGAGGTAGAAGTCACAAGCCCTATGACCGTCGGGATTAAGTCTGATCATCGGAGAGCAGGATGGTGTTTTAATATGGCAAGCCAAATTGTCATTTATGTACTAAGTTTTGACTATCCGGAATTACCATTGTAGATATCAACAACTTCTTTCTGACTAGTCGTAATTACATTTTGAATAGTTGGAGTTTTCATTCAAGATATCTGTAACGTAATTGCGACTAGTCGAAACGACAGATAGAGATATCTGTAATTCAGTTTTGACTAGGCGAAACTGAATTACAGATATCTGCAATGACGTCAAGGAAAACGATGTTCGACTCGTCACACACATCTTAAATGACAATTGCAGATATCTGTAATTCAGTTTTGACTAGGCGGGATGGAAGTTAAAGATATCTCAAACGTCATTTGAGTGCGAATTATTGGGCATGACGTTTTAGATATCCAGAAATACGTAATTTCCCCATGCCGCCATAATCAAAGAAGAAGTTGGTTCATTCCCGAATGGAATAAAGTCATGGCGTTGACTGTAATCGAAAAAAAGACCAGAAAATGCCATGAAATTGAACGAGCCCTCACCAAGCGGGCAACATTCTAATCTGAACAAAGAAGCCTACCCGGAACACGACAACGACCTGCTCCGCTCCCGCCTAAAGTGGGAGGCGGTCCTATAATTTGTCATTACAGATATCTGAAACGTCATTTCGCCTAGTCAAAACTCTAATTCAAGATATCTGTAATTACATTTTGACTAGGCGGAATGAAAGTTACAGATATCTACAATTGTAGATATCTCTAATCAAAATTCCTTTCAGGATATCTATGACTTGATAATGGGATATCTACAACTTCATTTTGACTAGGCGTAACTCCAGTTACAGATATCTACAACGTCATTTTGACTAGGCGTAACTCCAGTTAGAGATATCTACAACCTAGTTTCGCCTAGTCAAAACTTAATTTCGGATTATCCGAAAAGGGACTTGTAGATATCTTGAATTAAGGTGAATTAAAGATATCTTGAACTGGAATTATGACTAGTCAGAATCAAATTGTAGATATCTCCAACTGGAATTACAGATATCTACAATTCAGTTGCAGATATCCGTAATTCACATCGTGGATATCCGCAACTGAATTGTAGATATCTGTAATGACAAACCCCATAGACATGAATGGCAAACGTGACGTCATTTCGCCTAGGAGGAATGTGTTTGCGGATATCTGAAATGACAATTGTGGATAGGAGGAATGTAGTTGCGGATATCCGAACTGTTCTTTTTGACTAGGCGAAACTGAATTGCAGATATCCGCAACACATATCCAGTCTAGCGAATTTAGGATAATTTGGCTTGCCATAGTTTTAACGGTTATTGTGGTTGGAGTTTCTTGGTTCGATTCCCAATGAGAGATAACAGAGGGGGCGTCGCTCTCGGGACCCAATTAGAACACGGTTGATTAGCCAATCACTAAAAACCTCCAACTAACTCCCTCATCTTTAAGCCACGTCCCATCCATCATCACACTAAACCCCCCACACACACTCACTCACTGACTCACTCACTCACTCACTCACGCTCACACACACACACACGCTCATAGAAGCTGTGCACCTGTACGTCCGTCATATCGCTCATACTTCACACTACATCTGTGCCACGTTTCTATGAGGCATCACGCCACTACTTCTCCGACAACGTTTCATAAATTGTTTCTAAAGATAGCAGCAACCAGTTCAGCATAGGAGGTCAGGTGACGGCCTGCTGGGGGTGTGTGGGGGGGGGCGGAGCCAGGAGAGCAGGCCATTACTGGCTGATTATTGGCCAGGATGAGGACGTGGCTTCTGGGGGTCATTAAGGAGGCGAACTGTGAGGAGTTGGAGCTCAGCCAGTTGGTTCTGGACCAGACCAGACAAACAGCTCTCTAATGCACACACTGGCAGACACACACACACATACACACACACACACACACAAACACACACACACACACAAACACACAGACACACACAAACACACACACACACACGCACACACAGACACACACACACACACACACACACACACACACACACACACACACACACACACACACACACACACACAACACACACACACACACACACACACACACACACACACACACACACACACATACACAGCTGCAGATGCACACATACAAGCACTTGCTAATTACGTCTAGTGTGTACCAACAAATGCACACACACACTAGCAGACAGACACACAAACACACACCTGGAGATGCAAACGCCACATACACCCTTGTAACACACACCTGCAGAGACACACACACCGGTCAGATACACCTGTGGAAAAGAAACACGATCACCTGTACATGTACGTACGCACCAACCCACACACACACACACACACACACACACACACACACACACACACACACACACACACACACACACACACACACACACACACACACACACACACACACACACACACACACACACACAAACACACCAAAACACATACAGACACACACACAAACACACACAAACAGTCACACAACTGCAAAGATACAAATGCCTGTGGAAAGACCCACACGCACTTGCATGTATGCGTACGTACACACCCACCCACACAAACACACACACACACAAATCTGCTGAACATTAGCACAATGCAGACATTAAACCCTCTGGCAGCCAGAAGGTGAGACAAGAGATTTACTAATACGATTAGTGTTTATTTGTGTCTGTTATCATCTGCCTGTATATCCATCTGCTGGAGACCTATCCATCCATATCCCCTATATATCAGCCTACCATCAGGATCTATCTTACCCTCTATCCCAGCCATGTTTACTTATTTATCAGGTTACCACCAATGATCAGTGAGATTGAAGATTTCAAGATTCAAGATGCTTTATTTATCCCGAGGGAAATTACTGAACACATCCACATCCTCCTCCACCATCTCTATCACCTCCTCCACCAGCACCTCCATGCATCTCCACCACCATCCACCGCTACTTACGCCCCCCAACATCAACACCACCACCTCTATTACCACCACCACCACCAACAACAACAGCCTTTCAACCTCCTCCACCTCATCCAACACCTTCACCTCCATCTCCTCCATCACCCCACCACCTGCTCTATTGCCCTCCACCACCTCCTCCTCCATCACCGCCAGGGGGCCCAACAGAATGGGAGAGCAGATGCCCTGACATTACGGCCCTGGCAATGGGAGTGATGGCTCCGGGCTGCCAGGGCCTGACTAGAGCTCAGGGAGCACAGGAGCCAGAACAGATTGGTGTCCGTTCTGAATCCTGGCTTTTAATCGCTCGCTCTTCTCGGAAGGGGTGTGCGGGTCAGGCTGCGGGGTTCACCAGGAATCACGGCCCCTCCCCTCCCGCCGAGTAGTTAGAAGGGGAGGAAAAACCAAACAAAAACAATTTAATCTATACAATCGGTGATGTGTAGCGCTGTACAAGAAGGTAGGTAAGTACAGCAACTCAAATTGACGTAAAAATGCAACAAACAAAAAACTAAAAGTAACTGTCAACACTAAATTAACTGCACCAATATGAATTTCCATTTTGATATTTGATGCCCTGCCAATGTTAAACTATGTCATACGCCTTAATGTAATTTATTATGATAGATAATCATCATCAGACTCTGGGGCTGAAATGCTCTGCAGGCAACGGGAGCTGTGATGATGTGCAGTGACTTTATCTCTGCTTGGCGACCTTATAAACAGACAGCAGCACAACACTGTATCTTTCTTACATTTCTTTAAAATTTGTACAGAGGTATAGAAAAATCAAGGTGATGATGTTGTTTATCGATCATCATGAAAAAAAACATGTGAGTCCAATAGTCTGATACCAAATATTTAGTGACTGTGAGAGTTGGTACCACGGTAGTTTTTTTTATCGGTCGTAGTGAAAAAGAAATAAAGGGGTAAGACTGTAGTTTTTATCGTTTGTTATGAAAAAACACAAATAAGGAGTAACACCACACAATTTTTTTTTTTACACACTGTGGTCTGAATATAATGTCAAATATTGCTTGAGGCAAATATATTGTATCAGATTCAGTGGTGCAGTGTATAGAGTGTTGGGTTATAGGAACTGAGGTCGGCAGTTCAAATCGAGACATTAATTGTGGTGGAGGAAAGAAATCTACTCAACATCTTAGTGGCTGTTAGATTTGGTACCACCGTATTTTTTTTTATCGGTCGTCATGAAAAAGAGAAAAAGGGGTAACACTGTCTTTTTGGAATAAAACGTAAGGAGTAACACTGTTGTTTTTTTCTTTATTGTTATCAAATAAAACAAAAGGGGTAATACTGTAGTTTTTTATTGGTCGTCGTGAAAAAAAAACATAAGGGGTAACACTGTCGTTTTGAAGGAAACGTTGGGGGTTACACCGTCGTTTTTTCTCAATTGTCATCAAATAAAACAAATGACAAATGTCGTTTTTTATCGGTCGTCATGAAAAAAACATGAGGGGTAACACTATCGTTATGGAGAAAACATAAGGGGTAATACTGTCATTTTTTTATCGTCGTTACGAAAAAAACATAAGGGGTAACACTGTCTTTTTTTATTGGTCATCATGAAAAAGAAAAAAAGGGGTAACACTGTTGTTTTTTATCGGTCGCCATGCAAAAAAACATAAGGGGTAAGACTGTTGTTTTTAATTGGTCGTCATGAAAAAAAACACAAAAGGGGTAACAGCACACAAATTTTTTTTTACAACAATGTTGTCTGAATATAAATGGTCAAATATTGCTTACGGCAAATGTATTGCGTCTGATTTAGTGGTGAAGTGTATAGAGTGTTGGGTTATAGGAACTGAGGTCGCGCAGTTCAAGTCCAGCTATAAATTTGTGGTGAGGGAGAAATTTACTCAACATCTTAGTGGCTGTTAGATTTGGTACCACTATTTTTTTTTATCGGTCGTCCTGAAAAAGAGAAAAAGAGGTAACACATGTCGTTTTGAAATAAAACGTAAGGGGGTAACACTGTTTGTTTTTTCTTTATTGTTATCAGATAAAACAAAAGGGGTAACGCTTTCATTTTTTATCGGTTGTCATGAAAAAAACATAAGGGGTAACACTATCATTATGGAGAAAACATAAGGGGTAACACTGTCGTTTTTTATCGGTCGTTATGAAAAAAACATAAGGGGTAACACTGTCTTTTTTTATTGGTAATCATGAAAAAGAATAAAAGGGGTAACACTGTTGTTTTTTATCGTCGTTATGAAAAAAACATAAGGGGTAACACTGTCTTTTTATTGGTAATCATGAAAAAGCATAAAAGGGGTAACACTGTTGTTTTTTATTGGTCATCATGAAAAATAAAAAAAGGGGTAACACTGTGTTTTGTAAACGTTGGGGGTTACACCGTCGTTTTTTCTCATTGTCATCAAATAAAACAAATGACAAATGTCGTTTTTTATCGGTCGTCATGAAAAAAACATAAGGGGTAACACTATCGTTATGGAGAAAACATAAGGGGTAACACTGTTGGGTTTTTTTTGGTTGCCATGAAAAAAAACATAAGGGGTAACACTGTTGTTGTTTTTTTGGTTGCCATGAAAAAAAACATAAGGGGTTAACGCTGTCGTTTTTTTATCGGTTCGTCATGAAAAAAATATTAGGGATAACACGTGTCGTTTTGAAATAAAACGTAAGGGGTAACACTGTTGTTTTTTCTTTAATTTGTTATCAAATAAAACAAAAGGGGTAACGCCTTCGTTTTTTATTGGTTGTCATGAAAAAAACATGAGGGGTAACACTATCGTTATGGAGAAAACATAAGGGGTAATACTGTCATTTTTTTATTGGTTGTCATGAAAAAAACATAAGGGGTAACACTGTCTTTTTTTATAGGTTATCATGAAAAAGAAAAAAAGGGGTAACACTGTTGTTTTTTATCGGTCGCCATGAAAAAAAACATAAGGGGTACCACTGTCGTTTTTTCTCAATTGTCATCGAATAAAACAAATCAAATAACACTGTCGTTTTTTATCGGTCGTTACGAAAAAAACATAAGGGGTAACACTGGCTTTTTTTATTGGTCATCATGAAAAAGAAAAAAAGGGGTAACACTGTTGTTTTTTATCGGTCGCCATGAAAAAAAACATAAGGGGTAACACTGTTGTTTTTAATTGGTCGTCATGAAAAAAAAAAAGGGGTAACAGCACACAATTCTTTTTTACACAATGTGGTCTGAATATAATGTCAAATATTGCTTACGGCAAAAATATGGTGTCTGATTTAGTGGTGCAGTGTATAAGAGTGTTTGGGTTTATAGGAACTGAGGTCGGCAGTTCAACTCCAGCTATAAATTTTGGTGGAGGGGAGAAATTTACTCAAACATCTTAGTGGCTGTTAGATTTGGTACCACCGTATTTTTTTTTTTATCGGTCGTCATGAAAAAGAGAAAGAGAGTGTAACACTGTCGTTTTGAAATAAAAGGTGAGGGTAACACTGTTGTTTTTTCTTTATTGTTATCAGATAAAACAAAAGGGGTAACGCTTTCATTTTTTATCAGTTGTCATGAAAAAAAGCATAAAAGGGGTAACACTGTTGTTTTTTATTGGTCATCATGAAAAATAAAAAAAGGGGTAACACTGTTGTTTTTTATCGGTCGTTATGAAAAAAACATAAGGGGTAACACTGTCTTTTTTTATTGGTCATCATGAAAAATAAAAAAAGGGGTAACACTGTTGTTTTTTATCGGTCGCCATGAAAAAAAACATAAGGGGTAACACTGTTGTTTTTTTTGGTTGCCATGAAAAAAAACATAAGGGGTAACACTGTCGTTTTTTATCGGTCGTCATGGAGAAAAATATTAGGGATAACACTGTCGTTTTGAAATAAAACGTAAGGGGTAACACTGTTGTTTTTTTCTTAATTGTTATCAAATAAAAACAAAAGGGGTAGCGCAGTAGTTTTTTTATTGGTCGTCATGAACAAAAAAAACATAAGTGGTAACACTGTCGTTTTGAAATAAAACGTAAGGGGTAACACTGTCGTTTTTTCTCAATTGTCATCAAATAAAACAAATTACAAATGTCGTTTTTTTATCGGTCGTCATGAAAAAACAGAAGGGAAACACTATTGTTATGGGGAAAACATAAGGGGTAACACTGTCGTTTTTTATCGGTCGTGATGAAAAAAAATATTAGGGATAACACTGTCGTTTTGAAAGAAACGTAAGGGGTTACACTGTTGTTTTTTCTCAATACTCATCAAATTAAACAAAAGGGGTAACGCCTTCGTTTTTTATCGGTTGGCATGAAAAAAACATAAGGGGTAACACTATCGTTATGGAGAAAACATAAGGGGTAAAACTGTCATTTTTTTATTGGTTGTCATGAAAAAAACATAAGGGGTAACACTGTCTTTTTTTATTGGTAATCATGAAAAAAAGAAAAAAGGGGTGACACTTGTTTTTTATCGGTCGCCATGAAAAAAAACATAAGGGGTACCATTGTCGTTTTTTCTTCAATTGTCATCGAATAAAACAAATCAAATATAACACTGTCGGTTTTTTATCGGTCGTTATGAAAAAACATAAGGGGTAAAACTGTCTTTTTTTATTGGTCATCGTGAAAAAGAAAAAAAGGGGTAACACTGTTGTTTTTTATCGGTCGCCATGAAAAAAAAACATAAGGGGTAACACTGTTGTTTTTTATCGGTCGCCATGGAAAAAAAACATAAGGGGTAACACGTTGTTTTTTTTTGGTTGCCATGAAAAAAAAACATAAGGGGTAACACTGTCGTTTTTTATCGGTCGTCGTCCTGAAAAGAGAAAAAGAGGTAACACTGTCGTTTTGAAATAAAACGTAAGGGCTAACACTGTTGTTTTTTCTTTATTGTTATCAGATAAAACAAAACGGGGTAACGCTTTCATTTTTTTATCGGTTGTCATGAAAAAAACATAAGGGGTAACACTATCATTATGGAGAAAACATAAGGGGTAACACTGTCGTTTTTTTATCGGTCGTTATGAAAAAAACATAAGGGGTAACACTCTGTCTTTTTATTGGTAATCATGAAAAAGCATAAAAGGGGTAACACTTGTTGTTTTTTATTGGTCATCATGAAAAATAAAAAAAGGGGTAACACTGTTGTTTTTTATCGATCGTTATGAAAAAAAACATAAGGGGGTAACACTGTCTTTCTTTATTGGTCATCATGAAAATAAAAAAAGGGGTAACACTGTTGTTTTTTTATTCGGTCGCCATGAAAAAAAAACATAAGGGGTTAACACTGTTGTTGTTTTTTATCGGTTGCCATGAAAAAAAACATAAGGGGTAACACTGTCGTTTTTTATCGGTCGTCATGAAAAAAATATTAGGGATAACACTGTCGTTTTGAAATAAAACGTAAGGGGTAACACTGTTGTTTTTTCTTAATTGTTATCAAATAAAACAAAAGGGGTAACGCCTTCGTTTTTTATTGGTTGTCATGAAAAAAACATGAGGGGTAACACTATCGTTATGGAGAAAACATAAGGGGTAATACTGTCATTTTTTTATTGGTTGTCATGAAAAAAACATAAGGGGTAACACTGTCTTTTTTTATAGGTTATCATGAAAAAGAAAAAAAGGGGTAACACTGTTGTTTTTTTATCGGTCGCCATGAAAAAAACATAAGGGGTACCACTGTCGTTTTTTCTCAATTGTCATTCGAATAAAACAAATCAAATTAACACTGTCGTTTTTTTATCGGTCGTTACGAAAAAAACATAAGGGGTAACACTGGCTTTTTTTATTGGTCATCATGAAAAAGAAAAAAAGGGGTAACACTGTTGTTTTTTATCGGTCGCCATGAAAAAAAACATAAGGGGTAACACTGTTGTTTTTAATTGGTCGTCATGAAAAAAAAAAAAAGGGGTAACAGCACACAATTCTTTTTTACACAATGTGGTCTGAATATAATGTCAAATATTGCTTACGGCAAATATATTGTGTCTGATTTAGTGGTGCAGTGTATAGAGTGTTGGGTTATAGGAACTGAGGTCGGCAGTTCAACTCCAGCTATAAATTTTGGTGGAGGGGAGAAATTTACTCAACATCTTAGTGGCTGTTAGATTTGGTACCACCGTATTTTTTTTTATCGGTCGTCATGAAAAAGAGAAAGAGAGGTAACACTGTCGTTTTGAAATAAAAGGTGAGGGGTAACACTGTTGTTTTTTCTTTATTGTTATCAGATAAAACAAAAGAGGTAACGCTTTCATTTTTTATCAGTTTGTCATGAAAAAAACATAAGGGGTAACACTCATCATTATAGGAGAAAACATAAGGGGTAACACTGTCGTTTTTTATCGGTCGTTATGAAAAAAACATAAGGGGTAACACTGTCTTTTTTTATTGGTAATCATGAAAAAGAATAAAAGGGGTAACACTGTTGTTTTTTATCGTCGTTATGAAAAAAACATAAGGGGTAACACTGTCTTTTTTTATTGGTCATCATGAAAAATAAAAAAAGGGGTAACACTGTTGTTTTTTATCGGTCGCCATGAAAAAAACATAAGGGGTAACACTGTTGTTTTTTTTGGTTGCCATGAAAAAAAACATAAGGGGTAACACTGTCGTTTTTTATCGTTCGTCATGAAAAAAATATTAGGGATAACACTGTCGTTTTGAAATAAAACGTAAGGGGTAACACTGTTGTTTTTTCTTAATTGTTATCAAATAAAACAAAAGGGGTAGCGCAGTAGTTTTTTATTGGTCGTCATGAAAAAAAAACATAAGTGGTAACACTGTCGTTTTGAAATAAAACGTAAGGGGTAACACTGTCGTTTTTTCTCAATTGTCATCAAATAAAACAAATTACAAATGTCGTTTTTATCGGTCGTCATGAAAAAACATAAGGGAAACACTATCGTTATGGGGAAAACATAAGGGGTAACACTGTCGTTTTTTATCGGTCGTGATGAAAAAAAATATTAGGGATAACACTGTCGTTTTGAAAGAAACGTAAGGGGTTACACTGTTGTTTTTTCTCAATACTCATCAAATTAAACAAAAGGGGTAACGCCTTCCGTTTTTTATCGGTTGGCATGAAAAAAACGTAAGGGGTACATATCGTTATGGAGAAAAACATAAGGGGTAATAAAACTGTCATTTTTTATTGGTTGTCATGAAAAAAACATAAGGGGTAACACTGTCTTTTTTTATTGGTAATCATGAAAAAGAAAAAAAGGGGTGACACTTGTTTTTTATCGGTCGCCATGAAAAAAAACATAAGGGGTACCATTGTCGTTTTTTCTCAATTGTCATCGAATAAAACAAATCAAATAACACTGTCGTTTTTTATCGGTCGTTATGAAAAAAACATAAGGGGTAAAACTGTCTTTTTTTATTGGTCATCGTGAAAAAGAAAAAAAGGGGTAACACTGTTGTTTTTTATCGGTCGCCATGAAAAAAAACATAAGGGGTAACACTGTTGTTTTTTATCGGTCGCCATGAAAAAAAACATAAGGGGTAACACTGTTGTTTTTTTTGGTTGCCATGAAAAAAAACATAAGGGGTAACACTGTCGTTTTTTATCGGTCGTCCTGAAAAAGAGAAAAAGAGGTAACACTGGTCGTTTTGAAATAAAACGTAAGGGGTAACACTGTTGTTTTTTCTTATTGTTATCAGTAAAACAAAAGGGGTAACGCTTTCATTTTTTATCGGTTGTCATTGAAAAAAATATAAGGGTTAACACTATCATTTATGGAGAAAACATAAGGGGTAACACTGTCGTTTTTTTATCGGTCGTTATGAAAAAAAACATAAGGGGTAACACTGTCTTTTTTTATTGTGTATTCCAGCATAAAAGGGTAACACTGTTGTTTTTTATTGGTCATCATGAAAAATAAAAAAAGGGGTAACACTGTTGTTTTTTATCGGTCGCCATGAAAAAAACATAAGGGGTAACACTGTTTTGTTTTTTTTGGTTGCCATGAAAAAAACATAAGGGGTAACCACTGTCGTTTTTTATCGGTCGTCCTGAGAAAGAGAAAAAGAGGTAACACTTGTCGTTTTGAAATAAAACGTAAGGGGTAACACTGTTGTTTTTTTCTTTATTGTTATCAGATAAAAACAAAAGGGGTAACGCTTTCATTTTTTATCGGTTGTCATGAAAAAAATATAAGGGGTAACACTATCATTATGGAGAAAACATAAGGGGTAACACTGTCGTTTTTTATCGGTCGTTATGAAAAAAACATAAGGGGTAACACTGTCTTTTTTTATTGGTAATCCAGCATAAAAGGGGTAACACTGTTGTTTTTTATTGGTCATCATGAAAAATAAAAAAAGGGGTAACACTGTTGTTTTTTATCGGTCGCCATGAAAAAAAACATAAGGGGTAACACTGTTGTTTTTTTTGGTTGCCATGAAAAAAAACATAAGGGGTAACACTGTCGTTTTTTATCGGTCGTCCTGAAAGAAAATATTAGGGATAACACTGTCGTTTTGAGAATAAAAACGTAAAGGGGTAACACTGTTTGTTTTTTTCTTAATTGTTATCACAATAAAACAAAAGGGGTTAGCGCAGTAGTTTTTTATTGGTCGTCATGAAAAAAAAAAACAATAGTGGAACAGCAGAAATAAATATTGTTTTGGTTTATTTTCTGGCAGTACTTGAGAAAACTCGTTCTTTACATATAAATGGACTCATATTTGTTGAGATCTTTATATGATAATTCCAGATAATGGTATATAATGCGTTGTGATGTTGCTCATTTGTGTATTTTATTTATTAAAACAAATCAAATAACACTGTCGTTTTTTATCAGTCGTCATGAAAAAGAGAAAAAGGGGTAACACTGTCCTTTTGAAATAAAACGTAAGGGGTAACACTGTCTTTTTTTCTCAATTGTCATCAAATAAAACAAATGACAAATGTCGTTTTTTATCGGTCGTCATGAAAAAACATAAGGGAAACACTATCGTTATGGGGAAAACAAAAG
The DNA here is from genome assembly GCA_900291075.1 of Melanogrammus aeglefinus. Lineage (NCBI taxonomy): Eukaryota > Metazoa > Chordata > Actinopteri > Gadiformes > Gadidae > Melanogrammus > Melanogrammus aeglefinus. Next base: position 162,288 of record OLKM01000543.1, on the reverse strand, counting down.
GGGTAACACCACACAATTTTTTTTAACACTATGTGGTCTGAATATAATGTCAAATATTGCTTACGGCAAATACATTGAATCTGATATAGTGGTGCAGTGTATAGAGTGTTGGGTTAAAGGTTCTGAGGTCGGCAGTTCAAGTCCCGGCATAAATTTTGGTGGAGGGGAGAAATTTACTCAACATATGAGTGGCTGTTAGATTTGGTACCACCGTATTTTTTTTTTTATCGGTCTTCATGAAAAAGAGGAAAAGTGGTTACACTGTCATTTTGGAATAAAACGTAAGGGGTAACACTGTTGTTGTTTTTTGGTTGCCATGAAAAAAAACATAAGGGGTAACACTGTTGTTTTTCATCGGTCGCCATGAAAAAAAACATAAGGGGTAACACTGTTGTTTTTTTTGGTTGCCATGAAAAAAAACATAAGGGTAAACACTGTCGTTTTTTATCGGTCGTCCTGAAAAAGAGAAAAAGAGGTAACACTGTCGTTTTGAAATAAAACGTAAGGGGTAACACTGTTGTTTTTTCTTTATTGTTATCAGATAAAACAAAAGGGGTAACGCTTTCATTTTTTATCGGTTGTCATGAAAAAAACATAAGGGGTAACACTATCATTATGGAGAAAACATAAGGGGTAACACTGTCGTTTTTTATCGGTCGTTATGAAAAAAACATAAGGGGTAACACTGTCTTTTTATTGGTAATCATGAAAAAGCATAAAAGGGGTAACACTGTTGTTTTTTATTGGTCATCATGAAAAATAAAAAAAGGGGTAACACTGTTGTTTTTTATCGGTCGTTATGAAAAAAACATAAGGGGTAACACTGTCTTTTTTTATTGGTCATCATGAAAAATAAAAAAAGGGGTAACACTGTTGTTTTTTATCGGTCGCCATGAAAAAAAACATAAGGGGTAACACTGTTGTTTTTTTTGGTTGCCATGAAAAAAAACATAAGGGGTAACACTGTCGTTTTTTATCGGTCGTCATGAAAAAAATATTAGGGATAACACTGTCGTTTTGAAATAAAACGTAAGGGGTAACACTGTTGTTTTTTCTTAATTGTTATCAAATAAAACAAAAGGGGTAACGCCTTCGTTTTTTATTGGTTGTCATGAAAAAAACATGAGGGGTAACACTATCGTTATGGAGAAAACATAAGGGGTAATACTGTCATTTTTTTATTGGTTGTCATGAAAAAAACATAAGGGGTACCACTGTCGTTTTTTCTCAATTGTCATCGAGTAAAACAAATCAAATAACACTGTCGTTTTTTATCGGTCGTTACGAAAAAAACATAAGGGGTAACACTGGCTTTTTTTATCGGTCTCCATGAAAAAAAACATAAGGGGTAACACTGTTGTTTTTAATTGGTCGTCATGAAAAAAAAAAAAGGGGTAACAGCACACAATTCTTTTTTACACAATGTGGTCTGAATATAATGTCAAATATTGCTTACGGCAAATATATTGTGTCTGATTTAGTGGTGCAGTGTATTAGAGTGTTGGGTTATAGGAAGTGAGGGTCGGCAGTTTCATCAACTCCAGCTATAAATTTTGGTGGAGGGGAGAAATTTACTCAACATCTTAGTGGCTGTTAGATTTGGTACCACCGTATTTTTTTTTATCGGTCGTCATGAAAAAGAGAAAGAGAGGTAACACTGTCGTTTTGAAATAAAAGGTGAGGGGTAACACTGTTGTTTTTTCTTTATTGTTATCAGATAAAACAAAAGGGGTAACGCTTTCATTTTTTATCAGTTGTCATGAAAAAAACATAAGGGGTAACACTATCATTATGGAGAAAACATAAGGGGTAACACTGTCGTTTTTTATCGGTCGTTATGAAAAAAACATAAGGGGTAACACTGTCTTTTTTTATTGGTAATCATGAAAAAGAATAAAAGGGGTAACACTGTTGTTTTTTATCGTCGTTATGAAAAAAACCATAAGGGGTAACACTGTCTTTTTTTATTGGTCATCATGAAAAATAAAAAAAGGGGTAACACTGTTGTTTTTTATCGGTCGCCATGAAAAAAACATAAGGGGTAACACTGTTGTTTTTTTTGGTTGCCATGAAAAAAAACATAAGGGGTAACACTGTCGTTTTTTATCGTTCGTCATGAAAAAAATATTAGGGATAACACTGTCGTTTTGAAATAAAACGTAAGGGGTAACGCTGTTGTTTTTTCTTAATTGTTATCAAATAAAACAAAAGGGGTAGCGCAGTAGTTTTTTATTGGTCGTCATGAAAAAAAAACATAAGTGGTAACACTGTCGTTTTGAAATAAAACGTAAGGGGTAACACTGTCGTTTTTTCTCAATTTTCATCAAATAAAACAAATTACAAATGTCGTTTTTATCGGTCGTCATGAAAAAACATAAGGGAAACACTATCGTTATGGGGAAAACATAAGGGGTAACACTGTCGTTTTTTATCGGTCGTCATGAAAAAAAATATTAGGGATAACACTGTCGTTTTGAAAGAAACGTAAGGGGTTACACTGTTGTTTTTTCTCAATACTCATCAAATTAAACAAAAGGGGTAACGCCTTCGTTTTTTATCGGTTGGCATGAAAAAAACATAAGGGGTAACACTATCGTTATGGAGAAAACATAAGGGGTAAAACTGTCATTTTTTTATTGGTTGTCATGAAAAAAACATAAGGGGTAACACTGTCTTTTTTTATTGGTAATCATGAAAAAGAAAAAAAGGGGTGACACTTGTTTTTTATTCGGTCGCCATGAAAAAAAACATAAGGGGTACCACTGTCGTTTTTTCTCAATTGTCATCGAATAAAACAAATCAAATAACACTGTCGTTTTTTATCGGTCGTTATGAAAAAAACATAAGGGGTAACACTGTCTTTTTTTATTGGTCATCATGAAAAAGAAAAAAAGGGGTAACACTGTTGTTTTTTATCGGTCGCCATGAAAAAAAACATAAGGGGTAACACTGTTGTTTTTAATTGGTCGTCATGAAAAAAAAAAAAGGGGTAACAGCACACAATTCTTTTTTACACAATGTGGTCTGAATATAATGTCAAATATTGCTTACGGCAAATATATTGTGTCTGATTTAGTGGTGCAGTGTATAGAGTGTTGGGTTATAGGAACTGAGGTCGGCAGTTCAACTCCAGCTATAAATTTTGGTGGAGGGGAGAAATTTACTCAACATCTTAGTGGCTGTTAGATTTGGTACCACCGTATTTTTTTTTATCGGTCGTCATGAAAAAGAGAAAGAGAGGTTAACACTGTCGTTTTGAAATAAAAGGTGAGGGGTAACACTGTTGTTTTTTCTTTATTGTTATCAGATAAAACAAAAGGGGTAACGCTTTCATTTTTTATCAGTTGTCATGAAAAAAACATAAGGGGTAACACTATCATTATGGAGAAAACATAAGGGGTAACACTGTCGTTTTTTATCGGTCGTTATGAAAAAAACATAAGGGGTAACACTGTCTTTTTTTATTGGTAATCATGAAAAAGAATAAAAGGGGTAACACTGTTGTTTTTTATCGTCGTTATGAAAAAAACCATAAGGGGTAACACTGTCTTTTTTTATTGGTCATCATCATGAAAAATAAAAAAAGGGTAACACTGTTGTTTTTTATCGGTCGCCATGAAAAAAACATAAGGGGTAACACTGTTGTTTTTTTTGGTTGCCATGAAAAAAAACATAAGGGGTAACACTGTCGTTTTTTATCGTTCGTCATGAAAAAAATATTAAGGGATAACACTGTCGTTTTGAAATAAAACGTAAGGGGTAACGCTGTTGTTTTTTCTTAATTGTTATCAAATAAAACAAAAGGGGTAGCGCAGTAGTTTTTTATTGGTCGTCATGAAAAAAAAACATAAGTGGTAACACTGTCGTTTTGAAATAAAACGTAAGGGGTTTTTTCTCAATTTTCATCAAATAAAACAAATTACAAATGTCGTTTTTATCGGTCGTCATGAAAAAACATAAGGGAAACACTATCGTTATGGGGAAAACATAAGTGGTAACACTGTCGTTTTGAAATAAAACGTAAGGGGTAACACTGTCGTTTTTTCTCAATTTTCATCAAATAAAACAAATTACAAATGTCGTTTTTATTGGTCGTCATGAAAAAACATAAGGGAAACACTATCGTTATGGGGAAAACATAAGGGGTAACACTGTCGTTTTTTATCGGTCGTCATGAAAAAAAATATTAGGGATAACACTGTCGTTTTGAAAGAAACGTAAGGGGTTACACTGTTGTTTTTTCTCAATACTCATCAAATTAAACAAAAGGGGTAACGCCTTCGTTTTTTATCGGTTGGCATGAAAAAAACATAAGGGGTAACACTATCGTTATGGAGAAAACATAAGGGGTAAAACTGTCATTTTTTTATTGGTTGTCATGAAAAAAACATAAGGGGTAACACTGTCTTTTTTTATTGGTAATCATGAAAAAGAAAAAAAGGGGTGACACTTGTTTTTTATCGGTCGCCATGAAAAAAAACATAAGGGGTACCATTGTCGTTTTTTCTCAATTGTCATCGAATAAAACAAATCAAATAACACTGTCGTTTTTTATCGGTCGTTATGAAAAAAACATAAGGGGTAAAACTGTCTTTTTTTATTGGTCATCGTGAAAAAGAAAAAAAGGGGTAACACTGTTGTTTTTTATCGGTCGCCATGAAAAAAAACATAAGGGGTAACACTGTTGTTTTTTATCGGTCGCCATGAAAAAAAACATAAGGGGTAACACTGTTGTTTTTTTTGGTTGCCATGAAAAAAAACATAAGGGGTAACACTGTCGTTTTTTATCGGTCGTCCTGAAAAAGAGAAAAAGAGGTAACACTGTCGTTTTGAAATAAAACGTAAGGGGTAACACTGTTGTTTTTTCTTTATTGTTATCAGATAAAAACAAAAGGGGTAACGCTTTCATTTTTTATCGGTTGTCATGAAAAAAACATAAGGGGTAACACTATCATTATGGAGAAAACATAAGGGGTAACACTGTCGTTTTTTATCGGTCGTTATGAAAAAAACATAAGGGGTAACACTGTCTTTTTATTGGTAATCATGAAAAAGCATAAAAGGGGTAACACTGTTGTTTTTTATTGGTCATCATGAAAAATAAAAAAAGGGGTAACACTGTTGTTTTTTATCGATCGTTATGAAAAAAACATAAGGGGTAACACTGTCTTTCTTTATTGGTCATCATGAAAAATAAAAAAAGGGGTAACACTGTTGTTTTTTATCGGTCGCCATGAAAAAAAACATAAGGGGTAACACTGTTGTTTTTTTTGGTTGCCATGAAAAAAAACATAAGGGGTAACACTGTCGTTTTTTATCGGTCGTCATGAAAAAAATATTAGGGATAACACTGTCGTTTTGAAATAAAACGTAAGGGGTAACACTGTTGTTTTTTCTTAATTGTTATCAAATAAAACAAAAGGGGTAGCGCAGTAGTTTTTTATTGGTCGTCATGAAAAAAAAACATAAGTGGAACAGCAGAAATAAATATTGTTTTGGTTTATTTTCTGGCAGTACTTGAGAAAACTCGTTCTTTACATATAAATGGACTCATATTTGTTGAGATCTTTATATGATAATTCCAGATAATGGTATATAATGCGTTGTGATGTTGCTCATTTGTGTATTTTAATTATTAAAACAAATCAAATAACACTGTCGTTTTTTATCAGTCGTCATGAAAAAGAGAAAAAGGGGTAACACTGTCCTTTTGAAATAAAACGTAAGGGGTAACACTGTCGTTTTTTCTCAATTGTCATCAAATAAAACAAATGACAAATGTCGTTTTTTATCGGTCGTCATGAAAAAACATAAGGGAAACACTATCGTTATGGGGAAAACAAAAGGGGTAACACCACACAATTTTTTTTAACACTATGTGGTCTGAATATAATGTCAAATATTGCTTACGGCAAATACATTGAATCTGATATAGTGGTGCAGTGTATAGAGTGTTGGGTTATAGGATCTGAGGTCGGCAGTTCAAGTCCCGGCATAAATTTTGGTGGAGGGGAGAAATTTACTCAACATATTAGTGGCTGTTAGATTTGGTACCACCGTATTTTTTTTTATCGGTCGTCATGAAAAAGAGGAAAAGTGGTTACACTGTCGTTTTGGAATAAAACGTAAGGGGTAACACTGTTGTTTTTTTTTGGTTGCCATGAAAAAAAACATAAGGGGTAACACTGTTGTTTTTTTTGGTTGCCATGAAAAAAAACATAAGGGTAAACACTGTCGTTTTTTATCGGTCGTCCTGAAAAAGAGAAAAAGTAGGGATAAACAGTGTCCCGTTTTGAAAAAGAATCGTAAGGGGTTACACTGTTGTTTTTTTTCTCTCTAATACTCAATCAACATCAAAACAAAAGGGTAACGCTTTCATTTTTTATCGGTTGTCATGAAAAAAATATAAGGGGTAACACTATCATTATGGAGAAAACATAAGGGGTAACACTGTCATTTTTTTATTGGTAATCCAGCATAAAAGGGGTAACACTGTTGTTTTTTATTGGTCATCATGAAAAAAAAACAAAAAGGGGGTGACACTGTTGTTTATTATTCGTCATGACATGAAAAACATAAGGTAACATCTGTTCGTTTTTGTTGGTACGTCAATGTATAAGGCACTAAAGGTCGCAGTAACAAGTCACTCCGATATTTATTGTAGACGAATGTGTACTGAATATTTAGTGTGCTGTAGTATTGTTTACGGCAATATTTTTCTTATCTTAGTGTGCAATTGTATTGAGTGATTAGGACGTAATAGGTAACACTGAGTCGGCAGTTTAGTCACGCCATAAAATAATAGGTGTAATGCAGTGGATTTACTAATGTCTTAGTGCGGTTAACAGATTAGCACATCATGAAGGAGAAAACATAAGGGGTAACACTGTCGTTTTTATTTAATCAGTCGTCATGCAAAAAATATTAGGGATAATACTATCGTTTTGAAAGAAACGTAAGGGATTACACTGTTGTTTTTTTTCCTAAATACTCATCAATTTTAAAACAAAGGGTTAACGCCTTCGTTTTTTAGTCGGTTTATCGGTTCAAATCGGATAACACTGTCGTTTTTTATCAGTCGGGGGGTAACACAGTTGTTTTTTATTGATTGTCATTGAATAAAACATAAGTGGTCATCATGAAAAAGAAAAAAAGGGGTAACACTTTTGTTTTTTATCGGTCGCCATGAAAAAAAACATAAGGGGTAACACTGTCGTTTTGAAGGAAACGTAACGTATAGGAACTGAGGTCGGCAGTTCAAGTCACGCCATAAATTTTGGTGGAGGGGAGAAATTTACTCAACATCTTAGTGGCTGTTAGATTTGCTACCACCGTATTTTTTTTTATTGGTCGCCATGAAAAAGAGAAAAAGGGGTAACACTGTCGTTTTGAATTAAAACGTAAGGTAACACTGTGTTCTTATTGTTTATCAAATAAAACAAAGTGGTAATCAGTGGATGTTTTTGTCTTTATGAAACGTCGCCTATCATGAAAGAGAACATAAGGGGTAACACTGTTGATTTTTATGGTCGTCATGAAAAAAACTCACGGGTAACACTGCGTTTTTTATCAGTCGTCATGACAATATCTTAGGGATAACACTATTGTTGGAATGACATATAATGTCTTATATCGCTTACGTTTTTTATAATAGTGTCTGATATTTAGTGGTGCGTGTTATATCGTTGGGTTATGTGAACACTGAAGGGTCACACTAGTTATCAAGGTACAGCTTCATTTAAATTTGGTGGTCATGAAGAAAACATACTAGTAACATCCTTTAGTACTGGTATCATGTGGTACCAACGGGTAACATTATTTGTTTTAAATCGGTCGTCATGAAAAAAAGACATAAAGGGGTAACACTGTTCGTTTTTTCTCTGTCATTGAGAAAAAGGGGTAACACTGTTGTTTTGAAATAAAACGTAAGGGGTAACACTGTTGTTTTTTCTTTATTGTTATCAAATAAAACAAAAGGGGTAATGCAGTAGTGTTTTATTGGTCGTCGTGAAAAAAAAACATAAGGGGTACCACTGTCGTTTTTTCTCAATTGTCATCGAATAAAACAAATCAAATAACACTGTCGTTTTTTATCGGTCGTTATGAAAAAAACATAAGGGTAACACTGTCTTTTTTTATTGTCCATCATGAAAAAGAAAAAAAGGGTAACACTGTTGTTTTTAATATGTCGCCATGAAAAAAAACCATAAGGGGTAACACTTGTTTTTATTTGGTCGTCATGAAAAAAAACACAAAAGGGGTAACACCACACAATTTTTTTTTAGACAAATGTTGGTCTGAATATAAATGTCAATATTGCTTAACGGCAAATACATATTTGTCTGATTTAGTGTGCGTCAGTGCTAATAGTGTGGTTGGGTAAATTGGAAACTGAGGTCGGCAGTTCAAAGTCCAGCAGCTATAACATTTTGGTGGATGGGGAGAAATTTCCTCAACATCATAGTGGCTGTTAGATTTGGTACCACCGTATTTTTTTTTATCGGTCGTCATGAAAAAGAGAAAAAGGGGTAACACTGTCGTTTTGAAATAAAACGTAAGGGGTAACACTGTTGTTTTTTCTTTATTGTTATTAGATAAAACAAAAGGGGTAACGCCTTCGTTTTTTATCGGTTGTCATGAAAAAAACATAAGGGGTAACACCATCATTATGGAGAAAACATAAGGGGTAACCCTGTCGTTTTTTATCGGTCATCATGAAAAAGAATAAAAGGGGTAACACTGTTGTTTTTTATCGTCGTTATGAAAAAAACCATAAGGGGTAACACTGTCCTTTTTTTATTGTCATCAATGAAAAGAAAAAAGGGGTAACTGTTTGTTTTTTTGGTTGCCTGAAAAAAAACATAAGGGGTACCGCTGCGTCCGTTTTTTATCGTTCGTCATGAAAAAATATTAGGGAATAACAACTGTCGTTTTGAAAAAAACGTAAGGGGTTAACACTGTTGTTTTTTCTCAAATACTCAATCAATACACAAAAGGGGTAACGCCTTCGTTTTTATCGGTTGTCAATGAAAAAACATAAGGTAACACTCATGCGTTTATGGGAAAACATAAGGGTAACACTGGTCATTTTTTTAATGGTTGTCGTAAAAAAAACATAAGGGGTAACACTTCCCTTTTTTCTTATTGTCATCATGAAAGAAAAAAAGGGGTGACACTTTGTTGTTTATTCGGTCGCCAGTTGAAAAAAAAACATAAGAGGTAACACTGTCCGTTTTTGAAGGAAACGTAACGTATAGGAACTGAGGTCGGCAAGTTCAATCAACGCCATAAATTTTTGGTGGAGGGGAGAAATTTACATAAGCATCTTAGTTGCATGTTAGAATTGTACCTACCGTATTTTTTTTATCGGTCGGGCCATGAAAAAAGAGAAAAAGGGGTAACAACTGTCGTTTTTGAATAAAAAACGTAAGGGGTAACACTGTTGTTTTTTCTTAATTGTTATCAATAAAACAAAAGGGGTAATGGCGTGGATTTTTATTGGTCCTTCGTGAAAAAAACACGATAAAGGGGTAACAACTCATCATGAAGGAGAAACACTCATAAGGGGTAACACTGTCGTTTTTTATCAAGTCGTCAACTGAAAAAAGAAATTAGGGATAACACTATCGTTTGAAAGAAACGTAAGGGGTTACCACTGTTGTTTTTTTTCTCAATACTCATACAAATTAAACACTAAAGGTTAAAACCCTTCGTTTTTCTATCGGTTTATCGTTTCAAAATCGGAATAACACTGTCGTTTTTTTATCAGTCGGGCGGGGGTAACACAGTTGTTTCTTATTGATTGTACATTGAAGTAAAAACATAAGTGGTCATGCATGAAAAAAAGAAAAAAGGGGGTAACACTTTGTTTTTTTTAATCGTCGCCAAATGAAAAAAACACCATAAAGGGGTAACACTG
>OLKM01000543.1:132465-146780 GCA_900291075.1 Melanogrammus aeglefinus | reverse complement strand
ATATTGCTTACGGCAAAATACATTGAATCTGATATATGTGGTGCAGTGTATAGAGTGTTGGGTTATAGGATCTGAGGTCGGCAGTTCAAGTCCCGGCATAAATTTTGGTGGAGGGGAGAAATTTACTCAACATATTAGTGGCTGTTAGATTTGGTACCACCGTATTTTTTTTTATCGGTCGTCATGAAAAAGAGGAAAAGTGGTTACACTGTCGTTTTGGAATAAAACGTAAGGGGTAACACTGTTGTTTTTTTTTGGTTGCCATGAAAAAAAACATAAGGGGTAACACTGTTTTTATTTTTTTGGTTGCCATGAAAAAAAACATAAGGGGTAACACTGTCCTTTTTTATCGGTCGTCATGAAAAAAATATTAGGGATAACAGTGTCGTTTTGAAAGAAACGTAAGGGGTTACACTGTTGTTTTTTCTCAATACTCATCAAATCAAACAAAAGGGGTAACGCCTTCGTTTTTTATCGGTTGGCATGAAAAAGACATAAGAGGTAACACTATCGACTATCGTTATGGAGAAAACATAAGGGGTAAAACTGTCATTTTTATTTATTGGTTGTAATGAAAAAAACATAAGGGGTAAAACTGTCTTTTTTTATTTGGTCATCGTGAAAAAGAAAAAAAGGGGTAACACTGTTGTTTTTTATCGGTCACCATGAAAAAAAAAAAACACTTTCGTTTTTTATTGGTCGTCATGTAAAAAAACACAAAAGGGGTAACACCACTCAAATATTTATTTTACACAATGTGGTCTGAATATAATGTCAAATATTGCTTACGGCAAAATTTTTCTTATCTTTAGTGGTGCATTGTATAGAGTGTTGGGTTATAGGAACTGAGGTCGGCAGTTCAAGTCACGCCATAAATTTTGGTGGAGGGGAGAAATTTACTCAACATCTTAGTGGCGGTTAGATTTGCCAGGAAAAAAAACATAAGGGGTAACACTGTCGTTTTTTATCAGTCGTCATGAAAAAAATATTAGGGATAATAGTGTCGTTTTGAAAAAACGTAAGGGATTACACTGTTGTTTTTTTCTAAATACTCATCAAATTAAACAAAAGGGGTAACGCCTTCGTTTTTTGTTGGTTGGCATGAAAAAAACATAAGGGGTAACGCTATCGTTATGGAGGAAACATAAGGGGTAATACTGTCATTTTTTTATTGGTTGTCATGAAAAAAACATAAGGGGTAACACTGTCTTTTTTTATTGGTAATCATGAAAAAGAAAAAAAGGGGTAACACTGTTGTTTTTTATCGGTCGCCATGAAAAAAACATAAGGGGTACCACTGTCGTTTTTACTCAATCGTCATCGAATAAAACAAATCAAATAACACTGTCTTTTTTTATTGGTCATCATGAAACAAAAAAAAGTGGTAACACTGTTGTTTTTTATCGGTCGCCATGAAAAAAAACATAAGGGATAACACTGTTGTTTTTTATTGGTCGTCATGAAAAAAAACACAGAAAGGGTAACACCTCACAATTTTTTTTTTACACAATGTGGTCTGAATATAATGTCAAATATTGCTTACGGCAAATATATTGTGTCTGATTTAGTGGTGCAGTGTATAGAGTGTTGGGTTATTTGAACTGAGGTCGGCAGTTCAAGTCCAGCTATGAAATTTGGTGGAGGGGAGAAATTTACTCAACATCATAGTGGCTGTTAGATTTGGTACCACCGCATTATTTTTATCGGTCGTCATGAAAAAGAGAAAAAGGGGTAACACTGTTGTTTTGAAATAAAACGTAAGGGGTAACACTGTTGTTTTTTCTTTATTGTTATCAAATAAAACAAAAGGGGTAATGCAGTAGTGTTTTATTGGTCGTCGTGAAAAAAAAACATAAGGGGTACCACTGTCGTTTTTTCTCAATTGTCATCGAATAAAACAAATCAAATAACACTGTCGTTTTTTATCGGTCGTTATGAAAAAAACATAAGGGGTAACACTGTCTTTTTTTATTGGTCATCATGAAAAAGAAAAAAAGGGGTAACACTGTTGTTTTTATCGGTCGCCATGAAAAAAAACATAAGGGGTAACACTTGTTTTTTATTGGTCGTCATGAAAAAAAACACAAAAGGGGTAACGCCACACAATTTTTTTTTTAGACAATGTGGTCTGAATATAATGTCAAATATTGTTTACGGCAAATACAATTTGTCTGATTTAGTGGTGCAGTGCATAGTGTGTTGGGTAATTGGAACTGAGGTCGGCAGTTCAAGTCCAGCTATAAATTTTGGTGGAGGGGAGAAATTTCCTCAACATCATAGTGGCTGTTTGATTTGGTACCACCGTATTTTTTTTTATCGGTCGTCATGAAAAAGAGAAAAAGGGGTAACACTGTCGTTTTGAAATAAAAACGTAAGGGGTAACACTGTTGTGTTTTCTGTATTGTTATCAGATACAACAAAAGGGATAACGCCTTCGTTTTTTATCGGTTGTCATGAAAAAAACATAAGGGGTAACACCATCATTATGGAGAAAACATAAGGGGTAACCCTGTCGTTTTTTATCGGTCGTTATGAAAAAAACATAAGGGGTAACACTGTTGTTTTTTATCGGTCGTTATGAAAAAAACATAAGGGGTAACACTGTCTTTTTTTATTGGTCATCATGAAAAAGAAAAAAAGGGGTAACACTGTTGTTTTTCATCGGTCGCCATGAAAAAAAACATAAGGGGTAACACTGTTGTTTTTTTGGTTGCCATGAAAAAAAACATAAGGGGTAACACTGTCGTTTTTTATCGGTCGTCATGAAAAAAATATTAGGGATAACACTGTCGTTTTGAAAATAACGTAAGGGGTTACACTGTTGTTTTTTCTCAATACTCATCAAATTAAACAAAAGGGGTAACGCCTTCGTTTTTTATCGGTTGTCATGAAAAAAACATAAGGGGTAACACTATCGTTATGGAGAAAACATAAGGGGTAACACTGTCATTTTTTTATTGGTTGTCATGAAAAAAACATAAGGGGTAACACTGTCTTTTTTTATTGGTAATCATGAAAAAGAAAAAAAGGGGTGACACTTGTTTTTTATCGGTCGCCATGAAAAAAAACATAAGGGGTAACACTGTCGTTTTGAAGGAAACGTAACGTATAGGAACTGAGGTCGGCAGTTCAAGTCAACGCCATAAATTTTGGTGGAGGGGAGAGAAATTTACTCAACATCTTAGTGGCTGTTAGGATTTGCTACCGCCCGTATTTTTTTTATTGGTCGCCATGAAAAAGAGAAAAAGGGGTAACACTGTCGTTTTGAATTAAAACGTAAGGGGTAACACTGTTGTTTTTTCTTTATTGTTATCAAATAAAACAAAAGGGGTAATGCAGTGGATTTTTATTGGTCTTCGTGAAAAAAACACATATGGGGTAACACTATCATGAAGGAGAAAACATAAGGGGTAACACTGTTGATTTTTTTGGTTGCCATGAAAAAAAACATAAGGGGTAACACTCGTTTTTTATCAGTCGTCATGAAAAAAATATTAGGGATAACACTATCGTTTTGAAAGAAACGTAAGGGGTTACACTGTTGTTTTTTCTCAATACTCATCAAATTAAACAAAAGTGTTAACGCCTTCGTTTTTTATCGGTTGTCATGAAAAAAACATAAGGGGTAACACTATCGTTATGGAGAAAACATAAGGGGTAAAACTGTCATTTTTAAATTGGTTGTCATGAAAAAAACATAAGGGGTAACACTGTCCTTTTTTATTGGTCATCATGAAAAAGAAAAAAAGGGGTAACACTTTTGTTTTTTATCGGTCGCCATGAAAAAAAACATAAGGGGTACCACTGTCGTTTTTTCTCAATTGTCATTGAATAAAACAAATCGGATAACACTGTCGTTTTTTATCAGTCGGGGGGTAACACAGTTGTTTTTTATTGATTGTCATTGAATAAAACATAAGTGGTCATCATGAAAAAGAAAAAAAGGGGTAACACTTTTGTTTTTTATCGGTCGCCATGAAAAAAACCATAAGGGGTAACACTGTCGTTTTTTCTCAATTGTCATCGAATAAAACAAATCAAATAACACTGTCGTTTTTTATCGGTCGTTATGAAAAAAACATAAGGGGTAACACTGTCTTTTTTTATTGGTCATCATGAAAAAGAAAAAAAGGGGTAACACTGTTGTTTTTATCGGTTGCCATGAAAAAAACCATAAGGGGTAACACTTGTTTTTTATTGGTCGTCATGAAAAAAAACACAAAAGGGGTAACACCACACAATTTTTTTTTAGACAATGTGGTCTGAATATAATGTCAAATATTGCTTACGGCAAATACATTTTGTCTGATTTAGTGGTGCAGTGCATAGAGTGTTGGGTAATAGGAACTGAGGTCGGCAGTTCAAGTCCAGCTATAAATTTTGGTGGAGGGGAGAAATTTCCTCAACATCATAGTGGCTGTTAGATTTGGTACCACCGTATTTTTTTTTATCGGTCGTCATGAAAAAGAGAAAAAGGGGTAACACTGTCGTTTTGAAATAAAACGTAAGGGGTAACACTGTTGTTTTTTCTTTATTGTTATCAGATAAAACAAAAGGGGTAACGCCTTCGTTTTTTATCGGTTGTCATGAAAAAAACATAAGGGGTAACACCATCATTATGGAGAAAACATAAGGGGTAACCCTGTCGTTTTTTATCGGTCGTTATGAAAAAAACATAAGGGGTAACACTGTTGTTTTTTATCGGTCGTTATGAAAAAAACATAAGGGGTAACACTGTCTTTTTTTATTGGTCATCATGAAAAAGAAAAAAAGGGGTAACACTGTTGTTTTTTTGGTTGCCATGAAAAAAAACATAAGGGGTAACGCTGTCGTTTTTTATCGGTCGTCATGAAAAAAATATTAGGGATAACACTGTCGTTTTGAAAAAAACGTAAGGGGTTACACTGTTGTTTTTTCTCAATACTCATCAAATTAAACAAAAGGGGTAACGCCTTCGTTTTTTATCGGTTGTCATGAAAAAAACATAAGGGGTAACACTATCGTTATGGAGAAAACATAAGGGGTAACACTGTCATTTTTTTAATGGTTGTCGTAAAAAAAACATAAGGGGTAACACTGTCTTTTTTTATTGGTCATCATGAAAAAGAAAAAAAGGGGTGACACTTGTTGTTTATCGGTCGCCATGAAAAAAAACATAAGGGGTAACACTGTCGTTTTGAAGGAAACGTAACGTATAGGAACTGAGGTCGGCAGTTCAAGTCACGCCATAAATTTTGGTGGAGGGGAGAAATTTACTCAACATCTTAGTTGCTGTTAGAATTGGTACCACCGTATTTTTTTTTATCGGTCGCCATGAAAAAGAGAAAAAGGGGTAACACTGTCGTTTTGAAATAAAACGTAAGGGGTAACACTGTTGTTTTTTCTTTATTGTTATCAAATAAAACAAAAGGGGTAATGCAGTGGATTTTTATTGGTCTTCGTGAAAAAAACACATAAGGGGTAACACTATCATGAAGGAGAAAACATAAGGGGTAACACTGTCGTTTTTTATCAGTCGTCATGAAAAAAATATTAGGGATAACACTATCGTTTTGAAAGAAACGTAAGGGGTTACACTGTTGTTTTTTCTCAATACTCATCAAATTAAACAAAAGGGTTAACGCCTTCGTTTTTTATCGGTTTATCGGTTCAAATCGGATAACACTGTCGTTTTTTATCAGTCGGGGGGTAACACAGTTGTTTTTTATTGATTGTCATTGAATAAAACATAAGTGGTCATCATGAAAAAGAAAAAAAGGGGTAACACTTTTGTTTTTTATCGGTCGCCATGAAAAAAAACATAAGGGGTAACACTGTCGTTTCTTATTGGTCGCCATGAAAAAAAAACATAAGGGGTAAAACTGTCGTTTTGAAGGAAACGTTGGGGGTTACACTTTTGTTTTTTCTCAATTGTCATCAAATAAAACAAAAGGGGTAAAACTGTCGTTTTTTATCGGTCGTCATGAAAAAAACATCGGGGGTAACACTGTTGTTTTTTTTGGTCGCCATGAAAAAAAACATAAGGGGTAACACTGTCGTTTTTTCATTCGGTCGCCATTAAAAAAAACCATAAGGGGTAACATTGTCGTTTTGAAGGAAACGTAAGGGGTTACACAGTCGTTTTTTCTCAATACTCATCAAATTAAACAAAAGCGGTAATGCCTTCGTTTTTTACCTGAGGTCGGCAGTTCGAGCCCCGTCAATAATTAAGGTGGAGGGGAGAAATCTACACAAGAACTTATACTTGACATATACTTTGAAATACACATGTATACGTAATAATATTCTTGAATGGAACATTGAGGGTTATGACGATTCTGCGAGTCTAATGCCACATACCTAGTGGGTGTTAGAGTTGGTACCACATTTGGTTTTTTTTCTTGGTCGTCATGAAAAAGAAATAAAGGGGCAACACTACTGTTTTCAAATAAAAAGTAAGGGGTAACACTGTAGTTTTTTTATCGGTTGTCATGAAAAAAAACATAAGGCGTAACACTATCGTTATGGAGAAAACATAAGGGGTAAAACTGTCATTTTTAAATTGGTTGTTATGAAAAAAACATAAGGGGTAACACTGTCCTTTTTTATTGGTCATCATGAAAAAGAAAAAAAGGGGTAACACTTTTGTTTTTTATCGGTCGCCATGAAAAAAAACATAAGGGGTACCACTGTCGTTTTTTCTCAATTGTCATTGAATAAAACAAATCGGATAACACTGTCGTTTTTTATCAGTCGGGGGGTAACACAGTTGTTTTTTATTGATTGTCATTGAATAAAACATAAGTGGTCATCATTAAGGAAAAGGAAAAAAGGGGTAACACTTTTGTTTTTTATCGGTCGCCATGAAAAAAAACATAAGGGGTAACACTGTCGTTTTTTATTGGTCGTCATGAAAAAAAACACAGAAGGGGTAACACCACCCAAATTTTTATTTTACACAATGTGGTCTGAATATAATGTCAAATATTGCTTACGGCAAATATATTGTGTCTGATTTAGTGGTGCAGTGTATAGAGTGTTGGGTTAGTTGAACTGAGGTCGGCAGTTCAAGTCCAGCTATAAATTTTGGTGGAGGGGAGAAATTTACTCAACATCATAGTGGCTGTTAGATTTGGTACCACCGTATTTTTTTTTATCGGTCGTCATGAAAAAGAGAAAAAGGGGTAACATTGTCGTTTTGAAATAAAACGTAAGGGGTAACACTGTTGTTTTTTCTTTATTGTTATCAAATAAAACAAAAGGGGTAATGCAGTAGTTTTTATTGGTCGTCGTGAATAAAAAACATAAGGGGTAACACTGTCGTTTCTTATCGGTCGCCATGAAAAAAAACCATAAGGGGTAAAACTGTCGTTTTGAAGGAAACGTTGGGGGTTACACTTTTGTTTTTTCTCAATTGTCATCAAATAAAACAAAAGGGGTAACACTGTCGTTTTTTATCGGTCGTCATGAAAAAAACATAGGGGGTAACACTGTTGTTTTTTTTGGTCGCCATGAAAAAAAACATAAGGGGTAACATTGTCGTTTTGAAGGAAACGTAAGGGGTTACACTGTCATTTTTTCTCCATACTCATCAAATTAAACAAAAGCGGTAACGCCTTCGTTTTTTACCTGAGGTCGGCAGTTCAAGCCCCGTCAATAATTAAGGTGGAGGGGAGAAATCTACACAAGGGGCCCTATTTTAACGGTCTGAAACGCAAGTGGGAAAGCGCAAAGCGCAAGTAGCTTTGTGGGCGGTTCTACGGCGCTATCGCTATTTTACAGGCGGATAAATGACACTTCCGCCGCGGCGCAAGTGTCAAAAGGGTTGGTCTGAAGCAGCCCAATTACCCGTAGGTGTGGTTTGGGCGTAACGTGCAATGAACCAATCAGAGCGTTTTCTCGCATCCCCTTTAAGAACGATCGGCGCATGTTCCATGGCGGATTGCTATTATGATGGCGGGTTTGCCAGGCGCACGCAATGAAAGGTTCACCACAGAAGATACCGATGTGCTTGTCAGAGTAGTCAAAGAACGCAACTTGGCTTTATATGGGGATGGGAGAAACCCACCCAAAATTGCTTCCGTGAAAGCGGCTTGGGAGGAAATCGCCGTAATTGTTTCAGCAGCTGGACAAAATATAATATTATAATATTATTATTTTATCTTTATGGACACCACAATGATTATCCTTGTTTGGTAATATTTTATTGTCCTTGTAATTATGTATGGTTTGCAAAAATGGGAACTGCTGTCCGTGTAGATGAGAGAATCCAAAGTGTATGCGCGAGGTGCAACAAGCAATCCGTATGCATTGCATGCGCATGTATGCATGCGCCCTTAAAATAGCTTCTGAACAACGCGCCACTGACTTTAAACCAGGTATTTCCTGGTCAGTAGCGCAATGGTTTTCAGAAACGTCAAAATACCGTTTGCACCAGAACACGCCTCCTCCTTCTGCCGAACCGCCCCTTGGGGCGCAAGATCATTCCCTAATTTACCGGCGAGTGGCGCTGGTGGCAAAAGAACGCTCTGCGCCAGTTGTAAACTAGCAACGACACATGCGCCAGTGACTAAGTCACTTGCGCCGGATGCAAGATAGGGCCCAAGAACTTATACTTGACATATACTTTGAAATACACATGTATACGTAATAATATTCTTAAATGGAACATTGAGGGTTATGACGATTCTGCGAGTCTAATGCCACATACCTAGTGGGTGTTAGAGTTGGTACCACATTTGTTTTTTTTCTTGGTCGTCATGAAAAAGAAATAAAGGGGCAACACTACTGTTTTCAAATAAAAAGTAAGGGGTAACACTGTAGTTTTTTTATCGGTTGTCATGAAAAAAAACAAAAGTGGTAACACGTGTTACCACTTTTGTTTTTTTGAGAAAACATAAGGGGTAACACTGTCTTTTTATCTCAATTGTCATTGAATAAAACAAATCGGATAACGTTGTCGTTTTTTATCGGTCTTCATGAAATAAAATATAAGGGGTAACACTGTCATTATGAAGAAAACATAAGGGGTAACACTGTCATTTTTTCATCGGTTGTCATGAAAAAAAACAAAAGGGGTAACACTATCATTATGGAGAAAACATAAGGGGTAACATTGTCATTTTTAATCGGTTGTTTTGAAAAAAAACATAAGGGGTATAACACCGTCGTTTTTTATTGGTCGTCATGAAAAAGTAAAAAAGGGGTAACACTGTCGTTATTTACCGGTCGCCATAAAAAAAAAACATAAGGGGTAACACTGTCGTTTTGAAGGAAACATAAGGGGTTACACTGTCGTTTTATCTCAACTGTCATCGAATAAAACAAATCGGATAACACTGTCGTTTTTTATCGGTCGTCATGAAAAAAAATATAAGGGATAACACTGTCGTTTTGAAAGAAACGTAAGGGGTTACACTGTTGTTTTTTCTCAATACTCATTAAATTAAACAAATGGGGTAACGCCTTCATTTTTTATCGGTCGCCATGAAAAAAATAAGGGCCATCACGGTATAATTGTCGTTTTTTCTCAATTGTCATCAAGTAAAACAAAAGTAATTACTGTAAAAGTAACACTGTAATTTTTTATTTGGTCGTCATGAAAAAGAATAAGGGATATCACGGTTGTTTTTTGTTGATTGTCATCAAATAAAACATAAGGGGTAATGTGGTGGAAATAACCGAGATCTAACTCTTCGACTAACTAAGAGATCAAAATAAATTGAGGGGTCCGGAGCAAGTATGACAAAAAGACGTTATCGTTATAAAAGGCAACAACAAAGCCGAGTTGTTTGCAAAGCACTGCCGGTCAACAGATCCCGGTGTCCTCTTTATCCACACATACACAGCAGTTTCTTGTATGGGGTGTCCCCCCACAATCAGTCATAGATTCCTCTGAGCGGGTGGTCAAGAACGCTAATCTAAAACCCCAGGCTGAGGTCAGCACGCCGCCGTATCCTCCGGCTCCTGTGGGGGGTTCCAACTTACGCTCTGACCCCAGACTCCCTGGCACCGTGTCAAGCCCCTGGATCAGAATCCAGAGGTGTTTCAGATGTTTTCTACCATTAGATATTTAAGCCTAATAACAATCATGGTTTACCATCAAAAATAATCATTAATTTCTTTCACAGTAACTCTGTCTTTTTTTTTTATCCGTCGTCATAAAAAAAACATAAGGGGTAACAATTTTTATTTTTACACAATGTGGTCTGAATATAATCTAAAATATTACTTTTGGCAAATATAATATGTCTGATTCAGTGATGCAGTGTATAGAGTGCTGGGTTATAGGAGCTGAGGCCGGCAGTTCAAGTCCCGCCATTAATTGGGGTGGAGGGGAGAGATCTACAGAGTTACTTCAAGTGAAGTAACTCTGTGACACATAAACCATAAACCGTTGTGCCTTTGCTTCGTGTCAGCAGTGCATGTAACCCATGTTTAGAGTATTAGAGCAACACTCTTACGAGTAGACCACAAAGACATGGACTGCAAAATGTTCAGAAGTTATACTTGACATATGGAAATATGTCAAGTATGGAAATATGACGATTATATCAAAGGAATTCATCAAGACCTTTTGGGTGGGAGCCCTTATTTCATTTACTGCTTGGGGAGGTGAACCGGCTGTCTACAGAGTGTTAATCAAAATCTCTTACCACTGCAGAGTCATAACTCCAACTATGAAACTCTCAGAAGTTAAACTAGTCCTTGTCATTCACATGATATAGACGTAAGAAGCTTCAATAAAAATAAATCAGTGAGACTTGAATATAAAAAGATTTTTATTGAAGACCACTTGTTGTCATGAAATGTTGTGCAAAAGAAAAGTCATTTTTTCGTCGTGAACGACAATGAAACAACAGTGGTACTCCTGTGGTTTTATTAATGTTATGAAATAAAACATAAGGGGTACCACTGTGTTTTATTCGTTTTTTGTAGAATGAAACATAAGGGGTACCACTGTCGTTTTATTTTGTTCTTATATAATTACACATGTTCTATATTCTTTGATGAATAACAAGACTGAAGATGGATACTAATTATCTGCTCAAGTGGCACGTGACATCCATCACGCTCACGGATGGATCAATTAAGCCAGGGGGAGGTGAGCTGCGACCACATTGGGACACGATTGATTCAACAACCTTTCTCCTCCCGTCCCCTTACGTCACTTAACAATGCAGGGCACAACAGCAAACTCAATAAACATGAAATGCATCCACGCTTTTCCATACTCTGTTGAGCATCGGAATACACAGCGATTCAGGCACAATGCTTGACCAGTGCGCCAGTCCTCGTACATTTATAAATTTGTCAAATAAAGTTATTGACGTCAAAGGTCCTGGATTTGTGTCCTCGACTGCTTCCAAGTAGAATGAGTGACGTCAATCAATGTTAAATAAAAACATGACCCTCCGCTCACAGTCCGTGAATATTTCCAGCAGTCACCTTGGGGCTGGCCCAACCCAGTGTGCCGTCCACTGGGAAAGCAGTGGATGGCAGAGAGTGTGCGAGGGCGAGAGCGAGATAGGCAAGGGTGGATAGGGAGAGAGAGAGAGAGAGAGAGAGAGAGAGAGAGAGAGAGAGAGAGAGAGAGAGAGAGAGAGAGAGAGAGAGAGAGAGAGAGAGAGAGAGAGAGAGAGAGAGAGAGAGAGAGAGAGAGAGAGAGAGAGAGAGAGAGATCAAAAGTGATTAAGAGAGAGAGAGGCAAAGAGAGAGAGGGAGAAGGAAAAAGACAGAGACGGAAAGAGAGATGAATTAGACCATCAACCAGATGACTATGAGGTCTGCCGATGAATTGATTTAAAAAGTACTACATGAATGCATTAGAGGTTCACTACCAGCTCCCCCCCCCCTCAACGCCTCACTGTTCTGAGTAACGCAGTGAGCTCATCTTGCTTTACAGCCATCATTCATATTCATCTCGCTGTCATTCATTTTGGAACCCGGGGGTGAAAAAAAAGTAAAACGTTTTATTTGACGACAGCAGTAATTTATGAACAGAATGGAAAAAAAATAGCCCATCAATTGTGTTCATATTTATTTAAAAGACACCCTTTCGGTGAGTTATTTTGGATCCATGTCATTAAGGAGCATGTAGGAGTTAGGTCTGGCTCAAGGACGTTTACAGGTTGACTGCCGAGATTCGACCCCAGAACCCTTTGGCATCCTGCCCCATAGTGTACATTAAAGGGATATTTCACCGATTCAGAACCGGCGTTTTATCATTATAAAGTCACTATTGTTATATAACGCTATTGTTTCCCTCAGTCTAACCCAGTCTTCCCTTGGCCCAGCTGTCCTGATCCAATTTTCTCCCGAGATGAAGTCGTCAAATGATGCATTTGACGTCATCTCAATAAAAAGTTGCAATGAGTTCTACCAGCATCCAATGCGAAAGTGACAAACATTGCAGTAGCACAGGGTGGCCACTACGAGGTGGTAACAAAAAGTGAGCAATTCTTTGTTGACTCACTTGTTAAACAGGCCGTTTTCACAGTCTTATTAAACCTATTTACAGCCTGGTCCAAAACTATTCTAGTCAGTATGTTTATTTCATATCTCCATGACAACACTGAGGATGGTGAATTGTTGATCGTAATTTCCAGTTAGTCTAACCGAAAATAACGATCACGACTGCCGCCGTGGTTACCAGGAGACAGTAAATGGCCAAGATCAGCTGTGACTATTTTGACTTTTTATTTTTGTAAATATTTCATACTTTTTTATGAATAATAAAGTCATGTTGGTTGTTTTTTTTACTAACCCAAGTGCTGTTATACTAAAGTAGGCCTACTGTATAAGATTAACACGTATTTCAACTTGGGAGAAAAGTACAAATACTTGAGCGCAATGCACTGTGGGAGTTGGAGGATTTCTTACTTTTGAGCCAAAGTCGAGACACTTTCTGCTTTTTCTCAGGCTAGGATGATCCAATTTCATTTTTTTTTGCACATTTATAAAACATTGAATTATTTACTTCATATAACCTTCATATCTCCATTGGTGAAGTATCCATTTAATAGTAGTCCGCGAGAAGTTAAAGAGATGTTGTTTCCAACCAGACCGCTGTACCACATGACCTCGCTGCTACAAACATTTTGTGTAGCGAGAAAGTTATGTCCATTTCTAATTGCTGCTCCAACACCCCCTTTGGAATCCAGTTGTCCAATCACAGATGATGATACATCATTATCATGTCAACAGAAGAACGCATTGTGCTCACATATTGATACCTATTGATCAGATGTTTACACACATTGATCGAATGTCACAACACAAAAGTAGGGCTGCTTACACCATCTGTCCCTGTCATGTGAGAGACAATAACACATCATATTAAGATCATTTTGGAAACATGTCAGTAAGGATTCAAGGGTAGGGGTTCATCTTGGTCCAAAATGCTAACATTTAATGATTGAACCCAGGACCGTTTGACAGGGAGCTGAACACCCTAACTATTGCATGATCCTGCCCCCTGAATCCATTGGAAAACTCAACCAGAGAAGGGGCCTGTCATTACATGCTTTGACACACTGGGAATGATAAATTAGCTGACCCTGACTGGGTCTGAATAGGGGTTAGTATAGATGCATGACCAAATAATTTTTCTCTGAAAAAAAGACTTTGACTATACACAGTGACATGAAATATTGAATGTGTTTTCCTGTAGAATTGTATTTATTTTTTATGAAATTATGAATCTGCGTTGCAATGATTGTCATTTGAATCCACCAAAGCCATAGTTTTAAGGATCAACACCTTGAGTATTCAAGGTTTGAACCTGCTCTACCCATGGACCCGTCCCAAGGACCTTTATTTTGTAGTAATAACCTTTCAAATACCAAGGGGGTTCTGAAACTCTTCTGGTTAAAGCAAAGCATTCTTGACCCTTCTGCACAGTTCCCCCCAGGGAGTGTGTGTGTGTGTGTGGAGACCCCCCAGGGGGAGGTTATAGGAGGTTTCTGACAACATGAATACCTGGATGTCCTGTATTGTGAAGCTTATCTGGGGGATAAAACAAACACACATATTTATGCACTTTTTAACAAGAAGAAAGAAAGGTTTCTTGATCAAAGCATACACGTTACATTTCCAGGAATATGATGTACATCGAATACAATTACATACACGCACACACATAAAATGATAGACATTTTCACTCCTTCAAAATTTGTCTTGATCAGCATAGTATGCTGACATGTACAGATGTACACCGGTGACATTTACATTCAGCGCATATCCATTCAAGAAGGCCAGTAAAAAAAGGGTGTTTTTTCACTCAACGTGAGATCGATTTTATCTTAATCCGACAGCCCGCCTTGACAAATCAATCC
>OLKM01000543.1:102465-127465 GCA_900291075.1 Melanogrammus aeglefinus | reverse complement strand
TCCTGCCCTCTCGACCCTCCGCTTGACCCGTGACATGGCGTCCATCTCGGCCTCTCCTTCTGTTTTTGCTTTTTTGGGCTTTTTTCTGGCAGATTCTCCATGAGGATCACTGACTGGTGGGTCAAGGACTCGGGATCACAGCCAAGAGGCCGGCAGACACCGGGACCAGCTGCCGGACCTCATTCCCCACCGCACGTCCTTCCGGTTTATACATAGATCACTCACTTTGTGGATCAAATATCTATTCATATTCATATATAAATATGTTCATATCTGGGACTCGGTCGCTAGGCTTTTAACTTTTTTTTGCAGTGACTCCAACTTTGATGGTGTGCTTTGATTGCAGTCGGTTTACATTAAGGTTAATTTCAGCATGTGGCTAGGAAAAATTCAAGCACAAAAAGTACAATAATGCAGTGAAAGGTTCTGGTTCAGGTGCAGAATAGCAATGGGAGTCTTATGTTTTCTCTGTGTCTATGGCTTGTTTCGAATATGGGTATGACTGCAAGAGGTATTTATGGAAATCTGAAACACACCTTATTGATTTCTGTGTTGATCCCCACCTGTGGTTCACAGCTGTCGGGGTTCTCCACTCATGTTGTTTTTTGTGTTTTTTATCACCTTTACTCTAGGCTAAATTCAATAGGCTAATGCTAACATGACCCTTGATGCACTAGGGAAAGGACACTGGCGGGATGGGGCTTTCAACAAACCAACCAACCAACCAAGCATGAATACAAGGTTTCAATCCACTTACAAACTCAAAGGTACAAGTCACTTGGGTTTTTGCCATGGTTTAGGTAAGAAGAGGTGGCAAAACCATGACCAGAACTTAAGAACCACATGTAAACTACACATAAACAGCACCAGAGAACATGTTAACAGCACATAAACAAGACCAGAGAACATGCAACATACATATGAACAAGATCAGAGAACTTGTAAACCACACATAAACAGGCCAGAGAATGTGTAAACTACAGAAAAAATATTAACCGTACCTCGACATGACATCAACGACCAAGAACAAATGGCAATTGAATTTCCAAGTCACCGATTGGACAATTTTGGCAATGGAGCTCTATCCAATCACCACAATCAATTTATTGACCACATCCCAGATTCCAGAAGGTCTTCCTGTTCCCTAGCTATTACCAAACACTGATGACAACAGGCGGATACGATCCATACAGGCTTGTGCTGTCAATCTGCCAAATATCCACAGGTGTGCAACAGGCAGGGTGAAGCCAACCGGCTTCCTCCATCAACGACCAAACACTTTGGAGCAGTCTAAGATTACATCAGGTAGCCGGCTGGAAATTGGAAGGTCACATGACAGAGTGGAGCGCGGAGAGCAGGACCAGATGGGGAAGCTGTGGCTGCTTTGATCATCTACATGTACTACACCAGTGCGTGGCAATCGACATTCTGACAAATGCTCAAAATGGCCGAGAGGAACCGCACAGGGAACCAACAAAACAGGGAAGTTGAGGAATGGATACGCGCCAAGCGCAGTCGTTTATCATCTCAGAGTTTACATTACAGAAGAATCACAACGCAGACGTGAGGAAATAGCAGAGAGGTTCAAGGACAGCCGGTGAGGAGACTTAGATCTTTTATGATATGATTTATCCATTGACGTTTGTCGTCCGTCTTTGCCTCTCTGGCAGCTGACAGAGCCACAGGCACTGGCCTGTCGCTGGAAACTGATTTAATTGCCGTCATCAGTGTCTGGCTCTTTCTGAAAGTTTTCTGGGTGGCGACCAGCATCGAGCCATCTGTTCTCACCTCCCCTCACCTGGCGGCTCTCTAACAGGTGTTGACGTCTGAAGTCCTCGCATTGTTGTGTCTGACCAAGACTGACCCCTCGGGAGGAAGGAACGAATGAGACGCTGGCGGAGCCGAGATCAACGGGAAGGTTAGGAAATTCACGGGGCGGATTACGTTATCAAGAAGGAAGAACAAAAAGGAGAGGATAGGAGTGAGAGATGGAAGGGAAATAAACCACACCTTGGTGTTTGTTGGAGAGCAGCTGTTCTAGGCCACGGAGACCTGTGCCCCTCAGAGCATCTGCCACCCCAAATTGATTACCCAGGGGTGGGCGCGGCCCCAGCAGCCCACCA
The DNA here is from genome assembly GCA_900291075.1 of Melanogrammus aeglefinus. NCBI lineage: Eukaryota > Metazoa > Chordata > Actinopteri > Gadiformes > Gadidae > Melanogrammus > Melanogrammus aeglefinus. The sequence goes on along the minus strand of OLKM01000543.1, from coordinate 125,342 downwards.
CACTAATCACAGCTGCTGCTTTTCATTAAAAGGAGCTGGCAGGCTGAGATGGCGACCGAGGAGAAGAGGTTCAGCTCCTGGCCCTGCGGCAGGGGGGCGGGGGGCAGGGGGGCGGCGGGGGGGGGGGGGGGGTCGTCCAGATTGACCAACTAGGTTCCAACGGTGGACATGATGAAGCCCGGAGAGTAATGGACGGTGTTGGTACGTGGACGTACATGTACAGGCTTTCTGTGCATGGAGGCGAAAACTGACGGCTCCGACCTGAGACAGATTTCCCGTCACGAGATGATTAACAACTCTTGGATTTCAGGCTGACATTTCTTTGCTGAATTGAGACTAATTATCGTTGTTTCCAGAGAAAGCAGACTTCAAATTCACAAATCAGCTGGCTGCCTCAGGATTTCTGAGGTCTCATCAGTGTGGCTGTTTTTGGACTAACGTCGTGAGGGTGGCACCCAAATCCGATTTTTCTGGTCAATAGCCTTCTCAAGAGGCTTTGGTCTGATCGAATCAAGCCCAACCCCTCTTCCTCACACATCTTCACGCACTAGTTGCTCTCTCTATGTTTAATCTGCAATCAATCTGAGGAAGACCAATTTGCAACACTCAATCTACTTACATTTCCCTCGCAGGAAATCGCTCTCCAGATCCATTGTTTTTCACTCTACAAGAACCAACACCAACAGTAGAGGAGGTGGAAACTAAGTTTGAGGTTGCGTGTTTGTCGTTAGATTAGTTCAGAACTTAGACCTTGTTTTACAAAGAAATGTTGGAGAGCGTCTTTAAGGGATATATTGAACTAAAGATATAGAATAAATAAACAAACTTAATGCAAATGAAATGCTGCTTTCTCTTGCACTGCAGAGTTTTTGGAGTGTAATTTTGTTGATGATTATTGGTGTGTTCCACCTTGAGCCACACTGTTATTACACCATGCTGGAGCTGAATAGCAGTGGGGAGGTTCTCATGGAGCTAATTGTTGTTTATACAAATGCTCAAGTGATTTAGGAGTGTGTTCTAGATGCAGAGATTTGCATAAGTGCAACCAAACAAGGGTGTAAAACAAACCCTCCACAGCAGAGCTATGGTAATCATGAGTGTGTTAGAGAGCGATTTACAATTTACTGCATGTGAGCAACCATGTCATGTAACAGCAAAGGATATTTATTTTGAAAAGGTATTCAATGACTTCCCTTCTCCACGGCCATCAAAGGCCAAGCCGAGCCCCTTAAGATGGATTGGTTGCTTGATTGGTCGTTATTAAACTTCTGATCACAAATTTGTAGTCTTATAGTGAAGGAAAACCTAGTGTTTGTGGGATAATTCAATCCTGTGTTCATATAAAAACAAATTAGGATTTTATATAGGGGCTTTGTACATGTAAATAAGGATCATGTTGCACAGGACATTTCATAAGAAAAGTCATGGACATCTTATAATAGGTTGATCATAATTTCCAAGCAACCCATTCCAAAAAGTTATCGTTCATAAAGAAAGGTTGCGGCATGAGGCCAGACAGGTTCAGGGAAAAGTTTCTAACAAATGATTGATGAGTTATAAGTCGTATTATAATTATTTAAGGAGATGTCTACTTTTATTCACTCTATTAGGAATTATTGAGAGTCAAAGGAACACAGAGAGGGGGCTAAGAAAGGGCAGCGGAAGACAGTGCTGCAAAACACATATTAATAATTGAATACCACTGCCACTTCTACTTTAATAGTGTATGTGCAAATGGCCAATATATGCATTTTCTAGATGTGAGAGTTATGATGCAGGAAGATGGCGTAGGCAAGGGAGGAGAATTACCTCTCCGTCTGAGCGGAGGTGAAACAATAAAACTGCCTCTTGGGCTCCGGGTTAGAGAAGCTTTACCCAATGCTTTATGCAGGGTGTAAACAAGAGCTGACTGTTCGATCCCATAGAAATTAAGTCTGCTGCCACTTCAAATATTTAGATCTGTTTTTATCCTTGTGCATTCTGCCACTTGAAACATTTAACCGTTCCCTATAAAGTCTGTTGTTCCTCCCCAGCGCTCCTCCCTGCTAGTGCAAACCCCAACAAACACAAACTGGTTAATTGTACAGGCCCATTGGTGGTTGTGTCAGTTTCCTGTTGGCAAACATTTCTAATCTAAATTGACAAACTTCGATCAAACTCCAAAGTTACAAATCACAAAGTTACAATGCACAAAGTAAAATAACAAAGTTACAAATCAAAAAGTTAAGGCACACAAAGATGAAGACACTAATCTTATAATACGAGGTCTGGGGTTGTATTGATTTCTGATTGGTTAGCACTCTCACATTCTCAGGAGAAAATGTTTGTTTGTGTGTGTGTGTGAGTGTGTGTATGTATGTATGTATGTATGTATGTATGTATGTATGTATGTATGTATGTATGTATGTATGTATGTATGTATGTATGTATGTATGTATGTATGTATGTATGTATGTATGTATGTATGTATGTATGTATGTATGTATGTATGTATGTATGTATGCTATGTATGTATGTATGTATGTATGTATGTATGTATGTATGTATGTATGTATGTATGTATGTATGTATGCATGCATGCATGCATGCATGTATGTATGTATGTATGTATGTATGTATGTATGTATGTATGTATGTATGTATGTATGTATGTATGTGCGTGCGTGTGCGTGTGTCTGTGTACGTGTGTAGGTTGTATTTGTAGGGGAAGCACCTCCATAAACACCTTGAGGTGTTTCTTAGGCCCAGTCCAATCCCGACCATTAAGCCTCTGGTCAGCGCGACCACCGGACCAATGAGGGATGAACGGCATTTTGGTTTGAAGGTCGTTCTATTAATAAAACACTCACTCCGCAGAGGAAACAGGTGTGTTACATGTTGCAGCAAGGAGGTCACACGTGTCTCACGCACGTTCGCCTGTTAGCTCCGGCCTTGGCGATTAGCCTCGCCGACCGCTAAAACCTGGATCTCCCACCATGGCTAACCCCGCCCCACAGGCCAGAGGCCTTGACTGTAAGAGGAAGGTTCCCCCTCGGAAGATACACAACATGTCATGCACATGAAAATTGAATGTGTTCATCACGTCAAGACAGGATTGCGGCAAGATTGGTGAAGGCCATCTCAGAAAGAAAAATGACAAAGACGATGATCCACCTCAATGGTTGACTGCAATGGATTTAAAGATGTCCCCTTTAGAGAGAAACACAGTGGGAAATTTTACAATGAGGAACAGCATTGTCCTTGAGAATAACAGGAAAATACTTAAAAGCTTTTGCAGATTACAGCTTTAAGACCTTTCGTTTATATACCAAATTATGCTCATTGAGTTTTGCCAGTGATTGCATTAATCATCGGAGATCATATCTCATTATAGACATCTGAGTTTTGTAGCTTTAAATGGAACTTATTATACCACCAGGTGTGAGTTTGGTTAGCCATTACAAGACGTTTTGAAATTGTGCAGCTTCTGACATCACAGGTGAGCTTGTCCACCTATATGTATTACGGGTGATGTCAGAAGCTGCATTTTCAAAATGGCTTGTAGTGGCTAATCACACTCACACCTGGTGGTATAATATGTCCCCTTTTAGGACACTACAAAGACTGTACAACAAATTAACAACAGAATCTGACCATTTGTCGTGGCAATTTCTCTATCAGATTTAACATCTAAGACAGATGAGATATTTAGATGCAAAAAGCACACAATACTTGTAGATAATTGGTGGTCATATATATTTGTAATAAAAGTATGAACAAAGATACATCACAAAATGCATTGACAAACAACATAACAGGCAAACAATACAATAATCGGAGGATTCAGATGGCAATTTGCCCGTCTCACTTCATTCTCTAAAGGTTCGCAAACAGAAGTCCACTGAGTGGCTAAAGTCAGGAGTTCTTATACACATAGATCGGATCCTTGAGGGCAGCTGTTCCCCAATAAACCAAAAGCCTTTGTTAACCAGATGTTAATCTATTTATTGAAGTTCCTTAAGAGGTCATAAAAGGTGGTTGCGGCCGTTCCTTATCACCCTTGGCTTCTCTGCGCTCCCCAGGGTGTCAAGGAAAACAGGTCCAAACCAAACTACAGACACGGGAACGGAATGTGAAACCAGATTACATCACACGAAACACTAATATTTACATTTTAGACAATCCTGCAGAATAGCAAAACGGCAAGACAATGCACGGAATGGAACCCGAAACCAGATTACATCACGCGAAACACTAATATTTACAATTTAGACAATCCTGCAGAATAGCAAGATGGCAAGACAATACACCGAACGGAATGTGAAACCAGATTACATCACACGAAAAACTATGATTTACATTTTAAACGACCCTGCAGAATAACAGGGTGGCAAGGCCGTACACGGAATATTACACAAAACCAAGTTCATAAAGAAAAACGTAACATGTCGATTTTCACTTGTAGATTTTCCATCACACATTACAGGAGACATTGGCCATTACACCACTTAAAAAATAATGTTGTCACTGTAGCTGGGAGGTTTGAATGCCTCCACACTGAAGTCACCCTCTAATTAACCACACAGCCGGAGCGCCCAGGGACACCCAGCTGAACATCTCTGCCCGCAATCACCGCCGCCATCGTTCTCTGGCACGCCCTGAAAACACCAGGACCAGTGCGCCAGCGCGACGGTCGCACGGGTTAATGAACAGGTCGAGCGCGCAACCTCCAAAATGTGTCCCCTGTTTCCTGACAATTAGCACCAGAGTTCCCAGTAGAGCCAAACAACTCCGCCCTCCTCTCTTCCCAAGGTGGTCCCGTTTATTGGTCCATCTGTTCTCTGTGAGAGACTGTACAGATTGTCTCTCTCTGTCTCCCTCCCTTGGTCCTCCTGCCACTCTCATCTCCCGCCGCACTGGTTCCTTTTACAGTTTTGCACGTTTGAAGGGAAATAGATGCTTTATTAAAACCGTTTGTCCTCTGAGAATCAAGTATCTATGGTGGGAGAGAGAGAGAGAGAGAGAGAGAGAGAGAGAGAGAGAGAGAGAGAGAGAGAGAGAGAGAGAGAGAGAGAGAGAGAGAGAGAGAGAGAGAGAGAGAGAGAGAGAGAGGAGAGAGAGAGAGAGAGAGAGAGAGAGAGAGAGAGAGAGAGAGAGAGAGAGAGAGAGAGAGAGAGAGAGAGAGAGAGAGGCAGCGGGTGAGGGAGAGAGACATCGGCGTTGATTACGCTGGGGACACTGGGGACATGTCCCCACCAGTTTTCGTCAAGATTAATTTTGTACCCACCATAAAAAAAATAAAAAATAGAGTTGAATTCATTTTTTAAAAAAGAAGTTAATAGCGCGAAACAGATGCCAACAAATCCACAAAAGTCTATCCGGATACGGCACACAGCCGTACTACGATTCTCTGTCAACAATTTGCAACAGGCGTCTCCTTTTCTGTACAACCTGAACCTGAATGCTCGCCTCACACTTCCACGGACAATCTGCTGCGGTTGCCGCCTGCATTTGAGGAGAGGAGGTCAGGAGGAGGTAACGTTACGTATTTATATTTATTCATGGTGACAATCAGTAAAAAGTTTGACCGAGGGCAGCAAACAAGTTATCCTGATAGTTCCTAAGTTCTATCTTTAACATTGACGATATAGCCAACATTAGCATCTAGAAGCCAAGTAGGCCTAGCTGCCACAGTCAAGTTGGATCCGCCAGCTGTTAGCGATAGCATTACATAATTGTATCATCTTAGATGCAGTTGGAGTTCAGATGAGGTAACATTAATGCTACCCCCGGCCAGTCTTCCCATTTGGTGACATTTTATTTTACCAAAGTTAAGCTTATCTAAGCTTGTTATTGATGGGCTATATAACACAATTCCAAGTGTGTAGGCCTAGTGGTTATATTTCTGACACTGATGCTAATCCATTTTATTATGCTCCTCCTCCAGACCAGGGCATCGTTTCCCGATAACGATGGATCTTCGCTCGTACGATCATTCTCACGATGGATCTTGCAAACCATCGTGAATTTCTTTGGAGCGTTTCCCGAAACTCCTCTTAACATGAACGCCCATTCGCTGCACTCACGACGTTCGTAGGATTGTACCTGTCCACTGACACGGTGCTGAAACGGGCTATGACTCAGAGGGAGATGCAGGAATGTCGAGTAAAATGGGGTTAAAAAGGGTTAAAATATCTCTCCATCAAGGCCAACCACAGAGTAGCCTACGAAATGAATAGACTGCAATAATATGATTGCTTAAGATATTAAAACACAATTGATTAGGCCTAGGCCGACATATGCTATATCAGTCCTAATCCTGAGCGCACTGTGCATACAGTTGTTCACGGCATTTGCCCCCCTGAAATAATTCCATATTACAAAGATCCAAAATAGCTCGTGTGACAACTACATTTATCTTAATGTGCCGATTTCTGAAACATAATTTGCGCAGCAAAGAGAGCCGACTTTATCTGATTCTGCATAAGGTTTCATTGATTGGCTCTCTAGTCAAGAATAGTTGTAGACATTAAAAATGCAACGTTACATTAATTCATTATCATTCAAACGCAGAGGCTAGGCATTGACAGACGGCTATTGCTGACCCGATTAGGAGAGCTTGGTCTAGGGCCCATATTGTCGGGCAGGATGACGTAGTAGGCTATAGGCAGGGTTCAAGCTATGATTCCATCTCTTTGGGGGTTTCTTAAAGTTGTTGAGGGGGGGGGGGGGGGCGACCATACGGCCTTGCGCTGAGTTGTTTGGGGGGGGGGAACATAGGACGTAAATATGGGCTATTATGACACGGCTCTTCTCAATGCCGTGGAACGCTCCGTTCACTTGCATGGGCCCTTCACAACATGCCAGCGTCTTTGCTTGCTAAGCGACGTCAACGTCTTTGGCTAAATATTTCTCTGCTGATCAACACTACGAATGGTAACAAATAAATTGTAAAAAGACACCTTGTGAAGTCATTTTTTCGTTTGGCAAGTAGCCGCTCATTATCAAAAATAAGCCCCTTCAGGTCGAAGCACCTCCATTTCGCGTCGGTGTCCGGGCTTATTTTCCCGATAAATGACCGCCGTTCTATTATCCCTTACTTAGCGTCAATATTACTCTATTACTGTATTTGGAAGGGAAAATAGCTTTATTTGTAATTACAATATTATTCTGCTGTATTTTCAGAGACCCCCACAGATATTTGAGTTGGCTGCTTTCATGGGAGCCAGACCTCTCTCTATGGGAGTTCAGCTCCCCCTGGCTCCCACCTAACTCGAACCCTGGCTATAGGTCTTTTTACACTGCCGAGCCAGTTCGGTTGCAGCTTGGCACGCCTGGTGATTTCACCTTCTTATTTCAAGTTTCCTGTGTAAAACCAAGGGGGGTCAAAGCCCCCGTTCGTCACGCCGCGGGCTTCCTTGGTTCACTGGGGAAGGCGTCTCTGACCTCTTTAGAATAATTTGTATTATTGCATATTCCTGAATGTTTTTAGGTTTTTGTTTAATTTTTTTTTGAATGAAAGCACCCGCATGCAATAATGAGTTCAGGTCTGAGTGTAGACTACAAGCGCGAGAAACTATGGTCAGGGATGTTCATTACCGTCTATACAGGGTCCCATAAATAGTGAACTTTATCACAGCCTTGCCGAAGCGCGTACAGTGCTTAATGCAAACATTCACAACAAAAAAAGCCTGCAGAAATTCTCAGACACACGCTGGTCTGAGCATGATGCATGTCTAGTAGCCTATGTCTTCTGTCATTGATCAATATGAGGACATTTTAACCACGATGGTGGAATTAAAATCAGAGGGAGACCGCAAGTGAGACCTTCCAACCCGGTCTCACGAAAATACGTGACACTGTCACGTTATTTTAATCTATTGTTCATGATCAGGGACACGTATTTTCAAAATGTTCGTGTCAAAAAGCACAATTTTCAAACTGTCATGGCAACGTCCGCTCGGACACTGGACTTGCGAGGCATCGAACGCACGGACTTTCATTCACATAGCCAAGAACAAGACAATAGATGGCTAGGTACAATAAACATCAAGACATACCATTCTAAAAAGAACAGATGAAGCAGCTACCCTTGTTTCCTTCGCGGTTTGCCTACAGAGCAGCGCACCTGCATTTAATATATCCGTGAATTGTTACAATTTCTCAGAATCAAAGGCGAAAGTAGAAACGGGTGGCCAAAAGCTGTCGTATTGTTAGTTATCACAGACAATGCCTCGCAAGTCCAGTGTCCGAGCGGACGTTGCCATGACAGTTTGAAAATTGTGCTTTTTGACACGAAAATTTTGAAAATACGTGTCCCTGATCACGAACAATAGATTAAAATAACGTGACAGTGTCATGTATTTTCGTAAGACCGGGTTTGACCTTCCACACAAGAGCAATGGAATCATTTGATTTTACTCTATGCCTTGTGACGTGGCGTTTGATCGGTACATATCAGCTGCGGATGTATTTTTGGAATTTTTAATTGCTGCAATAAATTATGTTGACTTCTAACATGTCTCTATCTTTGTTGTTTGAATCTAACAGTGGTCTATGAGTAATATATCTGCGGTAACCACTGTTTTTTGTTGCGAAATTGCTCAAGCTGGGCACTCAGTGGTATTGGATGTGTTTTAATAAAACGCATCCAATACTAGGAATGCCCGCTGGTGAGGCCACTGAGGCTATGGTAGGAAATGCACAGGACATGCTCTTAGCATCCTACGTGTACCCCTGGAGTCCTCGTTAGCTATGAGCGTTTTCACGACGTTTGTTACCAACAACGCTTTTCGGGAAACGGTGTGAAAACTGTACGATGCTCGTACGAGGCACTTCACGATCCACTTAGGCTAACAATGCTTCCGGGAAGCTGGGCCCAGACCTGCTGCAAAGTGCCTTTGGGTGGACTGAAAAAAGGCGGTTGCACGTGCGCTGTTGTGAAAATACCGAAGTAAGAACTGTGACCAGATATGGACGTAAGTTCAGCATTTTCTTTTTTATTGATTGCCAAAGAACCCAGAAAAGCTTTTTGATTGCAAATTCTAGCAGAATATAAAACAGGTGTGTGTGTGTAAATGCTGCCAAGCTGGACAACTACTAAATTCAATTCATTGCAAGAAGAACCCCGAAAAACTTTATCTTTTTTATGCAAATTCTTGCAGTACACAAAACTAGAGTGTGTGTGTAAATGCTGCCACACTGGACAACTGCTAAATACAAAAAAACGTAAGCCTATTGCATATTCTGCCTTTTAAAATGCCCCAAACAATTGTGCACGCCTCTCCGATGTGCCAATGAAGGCAATGGCTATTTTCTGTCTTGTTATTTTCTCTAGCTTCTCCCTGTGGACATGGCAGACAGACACACTGTTGAGTGATGACTGCAACATCGTGGAGCGGAGCCAATTCTTCAAACGGCTCAGGGCACTGACGCTCCGCTCCGCAAGAAGAGACTGGGACCACAAGCAACAGCCTACCAAGAGCCTCCACTTGGGTAAACAGCCACCTAACTTCAGGATATTAGTGACTTCCTGAGTTCCACTTGCAGCAGCTCTGCATCCAATTCTGTGTAGAGCTTTACTACCTCGACTAATTCCTCTCGACACTAGGTTTTTCTCCAACACGGCGAAACGGCCTAGGCCCTCTTGGTTGAACCTCTCATCCAGCTGCCTGCTTGCTGCATCGATGGCAGAGAAAAACGGCACCCTGAAAAATTCCTCTGCAGAAGACGGGATTTGGCTGTTTGCCGGCCCACCATATCGGTTGGATGTTTTCCTTACACGTGGAAGATTTATTGGCTTCAGATCAAGAGATGTGGTGAGTTCTACAGCTCTTGAGTAAAGCCTCAAAGAAATCTCGCTCGTTCCCTGTGCCACAAACGCTTTCCATGTGCACTCAACAGCCTGTTACATCCCGCCACTTGCTCGAGGAGCTGTGACTGCCCCTTTCACGGAAGCCAACTACTCTGCAGCCAAGATCACTTCGTATTGAGTGAGGACCGGCTTGATCGCTGGTGTTCGCACAGTCCATCTGTCAGTACACAACGGCTTAATTGTGGCGAATAAGCCATTTTCAGATCAGCTATCTGTTTAAAGATTGTTTTGAATGTCCCAGACTGGCCAAACAAACATCCCAGGTCATGGATCCACTGGTCCACTGCAACTCAGCGACCGCGTTCCTCCGTATCGCATAACCGTGCAGGCTGCAATAAGAATTGCAATCCACGCTAAAATACGCCTATATGGTCATAAAGTAGTCTGCCCCATGGTCATATTCGAGATCTGTTGTTGTTTTAAGTCAAATTATTCCGCCAGTATCTTTCGTCTTTTCTATATTAGATCCAGAATATGGCGAGTGGTGTTGCACCTTGTGATTAACAGTGTCGAGTTTTTGTTGAAAAAACATTTGAGAGGTTAAAAATTTAAGAGAAGTTAGCCATTGAACATCCTGGCCCAGACAGACCGGGCATAAACATTATCCAACAAACGAAGGATAGGGGTACAACTTGCAACAGAACATTCTTCCGAGCATGACAGGCCCTACGAAGAGAAAAAAATGGTTGTGCGGTTGCTCATCAGACTGATTCAAAAGACGATGCTAAATTCTTTGAATGACGGAGGCGTATTCTAGGTGGAGATGTTCAGCAGTGTGAGCAGACAGCTCAGACTGCAATTCGAGGATTCTATGTGGAGTCGTTCAGTGCTAGTGTGCGAGCAGCTCAGACTGCTTGTCGAAGATTGCACAGGGAGGGGTGGCAGCAACAGGTTTGGCATGAGGAAGAAAAATATTTTGATCTCCACCTTTAAAACAACACTGAATACTTTGACGTTTGCTTTAGATTTCTGCTAAATCTTAAATGCATTGCACTCTCTGCAATGCATTTGTTAACTTTGCCTGTTTTTTAACTTGTCTATTTTTTTTTATTATTTAATTTTTTTGTATGACAATGTTTTAAGGTGAAGCACTTTAAGTCAGCCTTGTGTATGTAAAGTGCCATATGAATAAAATTGCCTTGCCTTCCTTCTTGTACCGATCCCCGACAAACAGAGTAGAGGACGCCTTTTTTACTTGCTTGTGTTTCTATTATTTTATTCGTTAATTTTTTTCTCTAGATTGATAACATGACATTTATATTCCCGTTTGTTCTACTGAAAAGGAGGGCATCAGTGATGTGTCGCTACGTTCTGTTTTGAACAATCATGTCCTCTTAGTTTTTTCTCTGAGCATCTAGACCTCACAACACCCTACCATCTAGAAACGATAGACTGGGAGGGGAACTGGACCAACTGGTTGGTTCACAACATCATCATTTCCTTGAAACCGAGTCAGACAGTTTGTTGCGGCTCACTTTATCAAAGCAGGAAGAAGAGGAAGGTACAGTAATCAACACTGATCCGTGCTGGATCATAAATATGTATTATTAGTATTAGATAATTTTATAATTTGTTACTGCTTGTATCAAAAGGTTGATTGCTATTTTTGTATCGTATACATATATATATACTGTATATAGTCTGTATAATATGTTATGCAAATGACTTGGTAAATGTTTCAACTGTAGCAAACTTGAAATCTCTCACTGTTTTATGAAGTGAATTTATATTATTTCACTATTAATAATTGAGCAAATCCTTTATCTAAAGAGAAAGTGAATTCAAGTAAAGATAATTAAGGAGCAGGGAGGGTTTAGGGGGCACCCTGTGCTAAAATGTCCCAAGGATATGCTGAAGAAATTAGGGATTCAAACCCAGAACTGTTCAGCTGGTCACCCTGTTTACGTTAAAATTAGTTTTATATTCTTCTGATTCAGGATTTGTCTTCAATCATTTAGGATTTGTCTTAATTCGTAAAATGTCTTAGGGTAACTTTAAAGGTAGCCAACCTATTTGTGTTACTGTGACTACTATATTTGTATTCTTTTGATTAAAGGAACGATTCACCCTGTCATAATTATTTAAGTGTGGCCAAATGTGTCCTCTGGATAACGTATTCAAGACTTGAGATAGTTTACAGTGACTAACTAAAAAGGTGCTTCCTGTTGACTCCTGTCTTGTGCCTCTAGCGTTGGGACACTCATCTGTGTTAGCTTGGGCAGTAGTCAGGGACTGCCACACATTGCTAACGCTGCTCTTTGACAGATACTTACCATGGTTTAACCCACAATTGATAGTAATGTACTTTGAGGCTTAATTATGCCCCTAATTTAAATCCAAAGGGACCAAAGTAAAACGACTTAGAGGCAGTTTTCTTTTAACACTAAATATTTTGGTAGCCGAAAACATTATGAGGGGGTTCAACATATTGGCCCATAATCCCCTTCAAATGACCCTTGACTGGGCTTCCAAGTTGTAATAGCATGTTGGATGAATATATATGCTTGATGCAACACAGATATATGAAGATAAATTCAGTGCAACAAGTTACAATTATTTAATTTTTACTAAACAAAACAAATTTCTCCTAGGAATGGCCTCAACTAACACTCTCTGGTCTGAAGAGAACTTTTCATGTCCCATATGTCTGGATGTGTTCAACCGTCCTGTTTCTACACCATGTGGACACAACTTCTGCAGAATCTGTATTACAACATTCTGGGATGGCCAAGTCCAGTACAAATGTCCTGCTTGCAATGAGCTTTTCCACACAAGACCTGATTTACGGGTCAATACTCTCTTATCAGAGATGGTTGATCAGGTCAGAAGGTCTGTACGAGTAAAAGAGCAGCCTTGTGTTGAACCACGAGAAGTTCCCTGTGACGTCTGTACTGGGACCCAGCGGAAGGCTGTGAAGTCCTGCCTAGTGTGTCTTCTCTCTTACTGCCACACCCACCTGGAGCCACATCAGAGATATGCAGGCCTGAAGAGACACGTGCTGGTCAATGCTACGGACCGTCTGGAAGACAGGATGTGTAAGAAACACGACAAACTTCTGGAGCTCTTCTGCCAGACTGATCAGGTTTGTGTGTGTCAGTTCTGCACAGAGACAAACACAAGTCCCATCCTGTTGTACCTCTAAAAGGAGGAATATGAAGTGAAGACGGCCCAGCTGGTAAAGATAGAGTCTGAAGTTCAGCAGATGATCCAGGAGAGACAACGAAAGATTCAGGCGGTCAAAGACACAGTGACACTCAGCAGAGCAGATGCAGACAGAGAGATAGCCGATGGTGTTGAGGTCCTCACTGCACTGATGCGCTCTATTGAACAGTGCTGTGATGACATCAAACAAACGGTTAAAGAGAAACTGAAATCCACAGAGAAACAAGCTGAAGACCTCATCAAAGAGCTAGAGCAGGAAATAGAAGATCTGACCAAAAGAAGATCAGAAGGTGAAGCAGCTCTCACACACAGTGAAGACCCACCTCCAACCTCCTCCAAGCCTTCAGATCCCTGAAGGACACTCCACCCACCAGGGACTGGACGACGGTGGAGGTCTGGCCCCCATCATACGTAGGGACCCTGAAGAGGTCCCTTGATCAGCTGAAGGAGACCCTTTACATGGAGATGAAGAAGGTTCCTGGCATGAAAACAGCTCTAAAGAAGTGTGAGTTTCTGTTTAATTTGATTCATCACAATCCAAACTTACTATTTAGAATGTCCTTCCACACAGCAGTAGAAGATGACCTACTTGAAATGACGATGGTGTTTGAAATCATGGATATTAAAATTGTTAATGATGACAATAAATCATACTGACATCTATTTTTCAATTATGATACATATTAGTATTGTGATAATTATTAGACAGAATCATATAATAATCATGATTCTACTATAACTAATAACTTTTTCCGATACTGTATATTATTAGAAACCTTATAGGATTATCGGCGAATCTTTTTTTCTATAAATGATTATACATTGAGCACCATAATTCGTTAATAACTGTGATCTAAAAGTTTTAAATAAGTTGTAACTTCATTGTTGGTTCTCCTCTCAGATTCCTGTGAACTTACACTGGACCCAAACACAGCCCACAGATATCTCTCCCTGTCTGAGGACAACAGAAAGGCGACGCTGGTTGAAGAGTATCAGGCGTATCCTGATCAGCCACAGAGATTTGATTCCCAGTACCAGGTGTTGTGCAGAGAGGGTCTGACTGGCCGCTGTTACTGGGAGGTAGAGAGGAAAGGAGACGTTGATATAGGAGTGACATACAGAGGAATCACAAGGAGAGGAGAGGGTGATGACAGCAGGCTTGGAGGGAACAACAAGTCCTGGAGTCTTTACTGTGATGATGATGGTTACTATTCCTGGTACAATGGTAGTAAAACAGTCACACATGTCCATCCCGCTGGCTCTAACATAGTAGGAGTGTATCTGGACCGGCCTGCTGGCACTCTGTCCTTCTACAGAGTGTCCCCAGATGGAGGAGGATCCTCAGACACACTGACACACATCCACACCTTCCAGTCCACTTTCACCCAGGATCTCTACCCTGGATTTAGGTTTGAGTGGTCTGGTTCCTCACTGTCTCTGTGTTAAAACACACACGCACGCACTTACACACACGCACGCACGCACGCACGCACGCACGCACGCACGCACGCACGCACGCACGCACGCACGCACGACACACACACACACACACACACACACACACACACACACACACACACACACACACACACACACACACACACACACACACACACACACAGTTAATGCATACATAATTACATGCACACACACATACATATATAAATACAGGCACACATACAACACACACACCTTTGTTTGTAGTTATTGGTGCAGAAGGTAATATCAGTCTCTCTTTGTTGTTCATCTCTCAGCCCTCTCTGCCTTCCACCAGCTGGGCCTTGTAACCTAGTGGGCGATCAGATTAAAGGGGACCCACTGGTTAAGGGGACCCACAAAATGCTATATATTGTGTTGGGCTTCAGAATAGTTTGACAATCATTCATTTGAAGCAAGAATTTTGAACTCATGCATAGGGTTTACAAAGCACGTTTTACAAAGGTTGCGTTTCTAATTTAAAATGTATATTCAATATTGATTGAAGTTAAATAAAATGATTTTCATTCAACAATGTTTTATATTTTCAAACATAAAAATGTTCAGATTCAGGTCTCTGGTATCCGTTTTTGTGTTGATAAGCCTAACATGGAGACAGAGTTAAAGCAGATTTGTTCTTGCAATCATAAATTCAAGTGGTCAAACATTATTAGATTAAATATTTACAGAGAAACCTGATTGAGTCACAAAATGATATAATTAAGCTTCTGGTTTGTCCTGTCACAACATGAAACCCATTGCAATCGGAATTCCAATTGTTCCGGGTCATTCTGCTCCTGCTCCTGCTGCTGCGCAGACCAGCTAGGCTTAAAGGAACACCCCACACATTTGCATTAAGCTTTACATTGTAAGAAACCCAGTCATACTTTTGAATGGTCATGCAACACACAACTCTCATTTCTCCCTGAGATGGGAGAAATCCGTATTTACCTCTTTCACTTCCTTCTGGCAATGACGCAAAAATCGTCGTTATACAAGAGGAGGAGGGGGGGGGGGGGTTATAATTGAGACAACAAACACTAGTTCCCACTCTTTCAAACCCGCCCATAGGGGGTGGGACTTAATGCGCTCACAGACCTATCACAGATCAGTGCCAGTACGTTAGACTTCACCTGGCAGAAAACATGGCCGAAGGTACTGAATAACGCAGACGGACACAATATGGAGGATTGGGATTTTGAAGAAGTTATGGTAGAAACGGATGTTCGTGGCTACCTTTATGAACCACAATATAGCGACGAGCAGCTGAGGGCTATGGAGGAACAGGGGGCGGCTGAAGCTGCCGCCGCCACAGCCGAGGCAGATGACCTGCCTGCCGCAGACGAGGAGCCCGCAATGGCTCGAGCTGGGGCGGGTTGGTGGTGCCTGTGCTCTCACTGTGTCAATGGACACAGAACAAGAGTCTGTCTGCTGCCGAGAATTCCAGCGGTGTCAATTTCTTCTGGACGAAATCACGGAATCGGAGGATGGCACGGACGTGTGTGTTGTCGATCACCCCAGTTTCGCACCCCATATGTATAGCGGTGTCCTGGAGACCTACTTTAGAATACCTAAGGTTAACTGGAAATGGCAGCCAAAGCCTACAGGGCCAAATGGACGTCTTTCTGTAAAGTAAGTTTATTTTCTTGATGTCAAGGATTACTCTTTGCTAACGTGGCATGTTCACTGCGCAAATAGCTTGCAGTTATGTTGTTATGCAGTTACTGTGGCATGCTAGGCCCAGAGACCATCACTCACTTTGTGTTCGATGTTTTGTCCAGACAATTTCGCCTAACAGCCTACCGGCACTTTCTTGAGTGGGTCCTGCAAGGAGAGAGATTGGGCAGAGGGCGTTGTGTTGTGTCATTTGCTTGTGTCGTGCAGGCTATCCGCCAGAAATACCCACCTCCAGACGTCTAGTACTGCGGGCATCAAGAAGCTCAGGAGACGCAGGAGGATCTGTAGTTTCACTGTTGGTATATAGTCATTCAACAGTTATATCGTTTGTATATAGTTATTTAATCAGATGGTTCAAATTTACGTTGTTGTAGTTCTTTCTTAGTAGTGTTGCTCCAAGTGCATTCGAGTTATTGAACGACCAACATTTCATCACTGGAACTACTTAGCTACTGTTGTCTCCGATAACAAAAAGATAACAGATTGGTGGTCATACCTATCATTTCTATAAATTTGAAGCATTAAAAGTATACATTGTGTTATAAGTTTGTTGCAAATCAGTTACCTCCTTCCAAGTTCATGATGCTAAACTTTGTTGAAGGCAGACAGGAGAGCAGGAGTGAAATTTTGTTTTTCATTCATAAAGAAAGAATTGTGAAAGAATTGATTCATGAACATCAAAACACAACATACGACATTATCCACACTATAAAAAGAGATATTGACCCTGTGATGGGGTATGTATGGTAAGGTGCTCGATGGCAAGGCAGTGCAAGGATAAGTCAATAGACCATATAAGACATAAAGACATATAAGACAGCAAAGTATGCATTTTGAGTTAGCTGTCAACATGCTAATTGTGGTTATTTTAGTATTTAGAGTACATGAAAACACACCTGTTGCCGTGGTGGCTTGTTCTCGTGCCACAATGTTCTCATTATGCTCCATGATGGCGAGGGAGCCTCTGGCTCTCATTCCCTCGTAGGAGGAGGCCTGGCGTTTGGGGAGGTATTTCAGGAGAGCACTGTGAAAGACCTCCAGTCGCCCTGTGTGAGAAGGAGAATATATAGTAATAATGAAAACACCTGTACGCCCGGACGGACGGACGGACGGACGGGGACAGGGCGGTGGAGCGCTGGAGAGAGAGGATTAGAGCAAGATGGCCACCGCAGATGAGGAGACATCGGAATAAACCAAAGTCAGAGAGAGAGAGATGGGAAGAAAGAGAGGAGAGAGAGAGAGAGAGAGAGAGAGAGAGAGAGAGAGAGAGAGAGAGAGAGAGAGAGAGGAGAGAGAGAGAGAGAGGAAGAGAGAGAGAGAGAGAGAGAGAGAGAGAGAGGAGAGAGAGAGAAAGAGAGGAGAGAGAGAGAGAGAGAGAGAGAGAGAGAGAGAGAGAGAGAGAGCAAGAGAGAGAGAGAGAGAGAGAGAGAGAGAGAGAGAGAGAGAGAGAGAGAGAGAGAGATAGTTATAGGATATGTTAAAAACATGTGGGTAAAAAGGGTGTCCGTTCTTACCAGTACGTTTGAAGAGGGCCATCTTCTGAAGATCTTTCAAAAGCCTTTTTGTCAAAGACTTGCAACGTCAGGTCCTGATCTGTCATGAGTCCTTCAGCCACATCCTCTTCTTCTGCTACTCGGCTGTTAGAGGACCATGGTCGCAGTGATCCACATGGGGTGGAATGCACTTCCACCTGTTTTGTAGTGCTTTTGGGAAGGAAAAGATTAGTGCTAGTAGTAGTAGCTGAAGTAGTTGCAGTAGCTGAAGTAGTTGTAGTAGCTGAAGTAGTTGTAGTAGCTGAAGTAGTTGTAGTAGCTGAAGTAGTTGTAGTAGCTGAAGTAGTTGTAGTAGCTGAAGTATTAGGTACTAGCTGAAGTATTAGGTAGTAGCTGAAGTAGTAGTTGTAATTTTTGTAGTATTTATATTGGTAGGAGTAGAAGTCATGGTAGTAGTAGTAGCTGTAGTAGTAGTAATTGTAGAAGTTGTATTTGTAGGAGTAGTAGTAATGATATTAGTATTATTGGTAGGAGTAGTAATGGTAGTAGTAGTATTGGTAGAAGTAGTAGTAGTAGAAGTAATGGTAGTGGTAGGAGTAGTAGTAGTAGTAGCAGTAGTAGTAGCAGTAGTGGTAGCGGTAGTAGTAGTAATAGTAGTAGTGGTGATAGTAATAGTAGTAGTAGTAGTTATAGTAGTGGTAGTAGTAGTAGTGGTGGTGGTGGTAGTAGTACTAGTAGTAGTAGTAGTATTAGGCAGAAGTAGGCAGTAGTAGGCAGTAGTAGTAGAGTAGTAGTAGTAGTAGTAGTAGTAGTAGTAGTAGTAGTAGTAGTAGTAGTAGTAGGCAGTAGAAATGTTGAATAGCTTAAATCAAGTGAGCGATTTGAACGAATGTTCAAAATGTTCAAATCAAATAGGAATAAAGCTGTGTGTGTGGGTTTGTGTGTCTTAAGAGAATGGCGGAGTCATTACGTGTGTGTGTGTGTGTGTGTGTGTGTGTGTGTGTGTGTGTGTGTGTGTGTGTGTGTGTGTGTGTGTGTGTGTGTGTGTGTGTGTGTGTGTGTGTGTGTGTGTGTGCGTGTGTAATGTTAATGTATTCAACTATTGATTATACAGCTATCTAGCACTAATTTGCTTAAATATACTGTATATATATATATTAAAAATATAGCGGCTTCAGCAGATATCATTAGCTGAAGCCGCCTCCAAAAGTCTTCCAGAAACCACATCAGCATTCACGGTGACGGGCCGAGCCTTGTCTTCCCCGGGCCACCTGATCACACCCTTGATTCCCTTAATGAGTCCCACTTAGCTCCGCAGGCTTGTTGCCCAAGCGATTACTTTCACGCTAGTTTACTGCGGCACATCTGTCACGTTGATTGGGAAATGCCTTGAGAGCGTTTTCACCACTTTGAAGGGGAGATATTGATTGAGCTTGTGCTTGGGATTCCAAAACATGACAACGGTTAAAGCTCTTCTAACCGGTGGCCACTCAAAGCGCTTTACATTATTACCAATCTTCCGGTTACAAGCCCACCCGCTCTACCTCCTGAGCCACTGCCGTTAAATCAGCACAGACCTGCTCACAGTTGAAACTAAACATTGAATACAAGGAGTACCAGGTTTGTTTTGTATGCTAATGGGTTTGTAGGACGTAGGGCTGATGAATCCATGGAACTGGGTTTTGGATTTGTGAGGTCCCTTTGGAATGATATCCATGTATAGTTTACAGATTGTTGGCAGTTAGCCTCCCATAATCAGCCAACATATCGTCTGATCCAACCTTGTTCCAATGAGCTCTCAATCTCAGCAGGGATCGTATAGGGGTGCCTCAAAACTAGGGAAAGCATATCACCCTATCGGCATGTCACCATGTCGGCATGTCACCATGAGAGGACGGGACTTCCGAGCGAGGGATGTGCTTTCCATACCATATTATAATGCTTTGTCACATTCCCTATTCAATAAACCTCCACACTTCTTCACCTCGTAGTCCCTCTCCTGTTCTTCTTCGTGCTCCGTGGACTGTTAACTGACGTGCACAGCACACAGGTCAATATCAGGAGTGATGGATCCGAGACGGCTGCCGGGTGCATAAGGCCAACAGCTCATCAACGTAACGTCTGACGGTGAAGAGGAGAACTGGAGGAATGGGGAAGGTTCCAGAGTAGCTCACAGGCCAGAGGGCTCCAGCTGTCAGCCAGGAGAGAGGGAGAGAGAGAAACAGAGGGAGAGAGAGAGAGAGAGAGAGAGAGAGAGAGAGAGAGAGAGAGAGAGAGAGAGAGAGAGAGAGAGAGAGAGAGAGAGAGAGAGAGAGAGAGAGAGAGGGAGAGGAGAGAGGGAGAGAGAGAGAGAGAGAGAGAGAGAGAGAGAGAGAGAGAGAGAGAGAGAGAGAGAGAGAGAGAGAGAGAGAGAGAGAGAGAGATGAAAGAGCACGCAAGAGAGAGGGAGAGACAGAGAAACAGAGAGATTGAAAAAGAGAGAGAGACTGATAGAGAGAGAGGGAGAGAGAGACAGAGAAACAGAGAGAGAGAGAGAGAGAGAGAGAGAGAGAGAGAGAGAGAGAGAGAGAGAGAGAGAGAGAGAGAGAGAGAGAGGAGAGAGAGAGAGAGAGAGAGAGAGAGAGAGAGAGAGAGAGAGAGAGAGAGAGAGAGAGAGAGAAATTGTTTATGGGGCGGGAGAAGCAGCGAAGCAGTGTAAATCTGAAAAAGTTTTATATAAATTTCGTTCTTTTTTTCATTTAGGAAAGCCGTCTGCGGGGGCCACGGCCGTCGTAAAGAAAACAAACACGTTCCTGCAAGGGGGAGGTGGGAAATATCTGTCTGGGTTAGCGATGCTGCGAGGACAACTCGGTTTATCAAGCCAACGAGCGCGGCGGCGACGGCGGGGGCGTGGAACGTCTCTGCGCCGTTCAGGAGATATGACGGTGATATCTCAGCCGGCCCGATGGCCTTTACTTTCTTACCGCTCGGGTGTGTGAGGGGAACCGTTGTTGCTCTCCAATGTGGCACCATGTGGATCAGATTGATAAAGTAGTGAAGCTAGCCGTGGTTAAGTCAGGCAGCTTTATGGGTAGACCTCACCTTGATTAGAAGGATTCATAAGCAGAGTCAAAAACACAACTCAACTCACGATTCAATAAGTAACCCCATCCCAATTCAGCAGTTGGTCATTTCAGTGAATCGCAAAAGGCAGCACCATCATGTGAATCTAACCTTTTAAAGTTGCAAATCGAAAGAAAAACATAGGCTACAAAAAAGGAATATCCTTGAATGAATTCCCCTCGATTGTGCTTTAGATAATGTTTGAAAGATCCAAGAATGGAGGATGGTGTTTCAGGGCGATAATGACAACACTATATTTCCATAGCTGTACATATATAGGCTACGTAAAATATAGACGTTACAGAGGAAATGATCCCGAATTCTCTTACTTTGCAAAAAGAGCCGAAAATGACAAAGAAACCAAATCAAAAGGCGGAGATTATGATCCGCCCTGTGAATGAGGCGCCCCATCCCCCTCTGTACACAGAGTTTACCTTATCGGGGTCTCGCTCCGTCAGCCCAGGCTGGTGGAGAAGGAGGAGGAGGGAGAAGAAGGAGGAGAGGAAGGAGGGGAGGAGAGGAAAGGGAGGAGAGGGAGGGAGGGGGGTGAGGGAGGAGGAGGAGGAGGAGAGAGGAGGAGGCAGGAGGGGAGGGTTCATCCCGGATGGATATAGGCGAGGCAAAGCGGCTCATATGCGGGTGCGGAGGGAGGGCCGAGCTTCACGCCGTGCTGTCAGTTTGTTTGACAGGTGAAGAGTGAGCCAAAGTACCCAGGGAGACAAGGGAGGAGGGGGGGGGGGGGGGGGGGGGGGGGAATCACACCCCGACCCCCCCGCTGTTGAACCCACACAGTCGCCTCAGTTGTCGTCGTTGTTGTCACTTAAGGTCAACATGAAGAACCCGGTCAAATCTACGTACTGCATATTTATGACAGTAAAATCCAACAGGGCAGGTCAACGGTATTTGAACATGAACTGTGTTGCGTTGTACTACACTTGTCTGTTTATCTTAGTGCCTCTCTTCCTGTCTAT
This sequence comes from Melanogrammus aeglefinus, assembly GCA_900291075.1. Lineage (NCBI taxonomy): Eukaryota > Metazoa > Chordata > Actinopteri > Gadiformes > Gadidae > Melanogrammus > Melanogrammus aeglefinus. Next base: position 103,608 of record OLKM01000543.1, on the reverse strand, counting down.
CAGACCTACGCTGCAGTGTCGGGTGTTTGACACCCAGGGACGAAAGTTTCCAGGTTCGATCGCAACCTTCCAGAGCTTTCATCTTATAGGCATCGCGGTAGAGCTGTCTTTCTTAACCTCTTTTTTTTCCGGATTTAAATTTGCATTTATTTATTCTTAATGATAGAGAGAGAGACAGGACGGTGTGGGAGGTAGAGGGGAGGACATGCAGCAAAGGACAACGGGCGGGAATCAAACCCTGGGCGCTGCGATCAGGACTGAGCTTTTATGATACGCGCTTTACCCCGTGAGCCACTGGTGCGCCCCTATCTTAACCTCTTAACCTTATCTTATTTGAACCTTTACAAACCTAACTCTGACATCGCCGTCTCGCAGCGTTGATCGGAATTCCCTGTCGCTTCGGATGAGACGTCTCCGGGTCGAACAGGAATGGTAATGACCTAATGAATACGTGACGCGCAGAGGAACCTCTACTCAGAGGAGCGGAGAGGTCAGGAGAAGGGCCCCCGGCCTCGGAGCACAACACAACGGACCGTCGAGGGGCGTCCTGACACCTGTACGCCCGGACGGACGGACGGACGGACGGGGACAGGACGGTGGAGCGCTGGAGAGAGAGGATTAGAGCAAGATGGCCACCGCAGATGAGGAGACATCGGAATAAACCAAAGTCACAGAGAGAGAGATGGGAAGATAGAGAGCGAAAGAGAGAGAGAGAGAGAGAGAGAGAGAGAGAGAGAGAGAGAGAGAGAGAGAGAGAGAGAGAGAGAGAGAGAGAGAGAGAGAGAGAGAGAGAGAGAGAGAGAGAGGGAAGGAAGGATAGAGAGAGAGAGAGGAGAGGGAAGGAAGATGGGAGATAGAGAGAGAGAGAGAGAGAGAGAGAGAGAGAGAGAGAGAGAGAGAGAGAGAGAGAGAGAGAGAGAGAGAGAGAGAGAGAGAGAGAGAGAGAGAGGATGGGAAGATAGAGAGGAGAGAGAGAGAGAGAGAGAGAGAGAGAGAGAGAGAGAGAGAGAGAGATGGAAGATAGAGAGAGGGAGAGAGAGAGGGAGGGAAAGCGAGAGAGAGAGGAGAGACGAGAGTAAGGAGAGAGAGAGAGAGAGAGAGAGAGAGAGAGAGAGAGAGAGAGAGAGACAGAGTAGAGAGAGA
>OLKM01000543.1:67500-102347 GCA_900291075.1 Melanogrammus aeglefinus | reverse complement strand
AGAGAGAGAGAGAGAGAGATGGGAAGATAGAGAGGGAGAGAGGGGGGGGAGGGATATGGAGGGAGAGAGGGAGAGAGAGGGAGAGAGACAGAGAGATGATGATGAGAGAGAGATTATGGGATAGAGAGAGGGGGCAGAGGGGGAGGATGGGAGAGAGAGGGGGAGAGAGAAGCATAGGGCAAGAAGCACCTGGAGACTAATTAGATTTGACGTTGGAAACCTGCTATACATTTACAGCCGTCTCCCGGACTGGGCCTTGGGTCCCAGGGCACGAGGCGAGGAATTTACACAAAAAAAACAGGAAAGGCAAATAAGAAGACGAACAGCTAATTACATCACAGAGATAAAAAAATGGAAAGAAAAGAATGAGTAATCTGCTGTTTAAAGGACGGGGGTAATGGTGAGCTCAGCACAAAGATAATCTTAAGTCTATAGTAATTAACGCCTATTTTAAAATAGAGAAACCTCGAGTCATCAACTGCCACATTGATTCCTCCCTGTTATATTTCATAATCATCAGTTTAAGACAAAGTTCTCCAAAGTTTCCCTGACAGAACATCCCTCGCCTGTCTCCGTCGTTTCCGAACAAACTGACAAGAGAGTGAGCGCGCATCTCATTATGCTCTAACAGCGAGACAATAACGACGGTTTGTTTAAAACCATTCGCCAGTCACCATTTGTACCGCCTTTCATTTCCCCCGCATCTCCGTTGTCTGGCCGTCTCTCCTCTCACCCTTTGGTCCAGAAGAACACCGCCGCCCGCGAGAGCTGCTCAGCATTCATTATTCTCCTTGTTCTTCAAAGAGCGGCGCTTTGACATTGGTTGATCCACAGAGCGTGCCCGTAGAGGATCACTTTGCTCCGAGGATTAAAAAAAAGGCGCCAACTGAGGAGCAACTTCCAGTCGCAGAGAGTAACCTGTCCATACCCCTCCTCCCCCTCTCCCCCTCCCCAGCCAACCATCTGGAGGGCTAATTAGCACCAATCTAGAAGTACAGCTAACGACCCAGATCAGCTGGCCAGTGCATTGTGGGGGGGAGAAGGGGGTCGGGCGATGGTTATGCTCCCTCCGTCCACGGCCTCGTCGCTGACTAACTGCCACTGCGACTGTCAGACCTGCCGGAGGTGTGATGTGTTGCTGACGCACGTCTGCAGTCATGCAGTGTTGCCGTGGCACATCTGGAGTAGTGCAGTGTTGCTGTTGCACATCTGGAGTCATGGAGCGCTACTCTGCCACATCTGGAGGGGCGCAGTTCCCCTCATCTGGACGAGGAGTACGTAAAGAAGAGAGGCGATCGCTGACGGGACAGATGGCCTGTAAAGGGAGGAGGGAGGTGGGAGGGAGGGAGGAGGGGGAAGGAGGAGAGAGGGAGGAGAGAGAAGGGGAGCATGGAGGAGGAGAGAGGAGAGAGGGAGGAGATAGAGGGAGGGAAGAGAGGGAGGGAGGGAGGGGAGGGAGGAGAGGGAGGGAGGGAGGGAGGGAGGGACAGCGGGTGAGGGATGTAGGGGGAGGGAGGGAATAGGGTGAGGGAGGGACGAGTGGGAGGGAGGGACGAGTGGAGCGAGGAGGTGACGGAGGGCGGGGATGCGGAGGGAGAGAGGGTAGGCTGAGGGACATGCTGCCATCCGTCCACTTGCTCCGTCGCAGCCTGGATCCCGGGCGGAACCGGTGCGGATTTCAAAGAGGCGAGAACAGCTGGGGTGCCGAGCGGGGCTGAACCACCCAGAGCACGGGGGGGGGGGGGGTAGCGTGTGAGCGTGGAGCAGGAGTCTGCTGCGACATCAAAGCGAGGCGACAGCGGCGGGGGCGCGAGTGGGGGTGTCCCACCGCGGCGAGGCGCCTGCTGGTTCCTCAGGTCCGCTCGGTGGCTCCCGGGACCCCCCGGCTTACGTGTGACTTACAACAGGTGTGAACACAGGTGGGACGGCGGCCTCTTAATGATGATGTGGATCCAGGATGAATACTGTTGGGAAATATACTTGGACACAAAACACAGCATTTTAAGATCAAGCTTTGATTCATTTATTCGACCTGAGAACAAGGTCAAATTGAATAAATAGAAGCGCAATCTCATTTTATTAAATACTGCGGTTTGTGCTTTTGCAGATGGCCTATAAAGGGAGGAGGAGAGGGAGGGAGGAGGGGGGAGGAGAGGGGAGGGGGGTGAGGGACAAGCTGCCATCCCTCTACTTGCGCTGCAGCCCAGGTGAATCCAAACAGGCAGGCAGCAAAACAGACAGACACGTAGACACAGGCAGGCAGGCAGAAAAAGAGCAATTGCACCATGAACCTCCACCTCCAGAAGCTCGCCCGTGTGAGAACGGCCGTGTCGAGGGACGGACACTTCATCCGTCGCAACCCAGGCGCCTCTCTGGTTCCCAGGCATCTGAAGGGGTCTTACCTCAGTCGTCAGCCTAAGGGGTACACCCCCCCCCCCCCCCCGCCCCCCCCCAGCTCACCCCCTCAGTTGCTCCAGCACATCGATCCACAGCTGGTGATCCTCAGTGGTCCTCCAGACAAATACTGTCCACTTCACTGTGTGGGATGAGTTGTTGTGGAGACCTGCACGCTCAAACACACACACACACACACACACACACACACACACACACACACACACACACACACACACACACACACACACACACACACACACACACACACACACACACACACAGGCGGGTACAAGAACAACAGACGATCCCGTATGCATTCAGGCGTGTGTGCACAATTATGAATTCATGCGGGCGTATGTGTTCATGCACACACGTACGCCCACACACACATTTGCTCCGACACAGAATGCATTTGTGCATCCGCACACACCCACAAGCACCAACACACACGCACATGCACACACACACACACACACACACACACACACACACACACACACACAACACACACACACACACACCACACACACACACACACACACACACACACACACACACACACACACACACACACACACACACACACACACACACACACACACACACACACAAATGTACACGTTACACAAAAACACACACCGAGTGAATTACTGAAGTGAGTTTTCTCCCAGATAATATGTACAGCATATAAATATGTATTCACACCGTTGGCAGTTAATTAGTCGTACCCATGTTGCACCTCGTTTGAAATTCCAAACAGCAACAATCCATCTGGCCACCAGGCCTGCAAGATGCTGGGTAGATATTGTGAAGGAATGTTGCATCATGGGAAACTTATTACGAAGCACAGCGCCGCTGCTGCCCACCTGGTCCTCCTCACCTGAGCTCCATAAGGAACCCAAGCAGGGAGAACTCTTCTTGACTGCCGTGAGCACTGTACCGTTGACTAACATGTTTACGTTGTTACGTCCCCATCGTCACGTCGCTACGTCCGATTTAATCGTTTTCTCTCCAATTGTGACGTTAGCGTCCTATTGCTTCGTTGCTTGGTCACGTTGTGACTTTGCTAGATCCCGTTTTTTTCGCTGCGATGTCTCATCAGGCTATTACGTTGCCAAGTTCCGTGGGTAACGCTACGATGTCTCATTGCTGCTCTGTCTCATTGCTGCTTTGTCATGTCCCATCGTCATGCTGCTATGTTCGGTTCTATGAACAAAATCCTGGCAATCTGGGGGTCCCCTTTCCAAAATGAGGTTTTAGCGTGTCAATCAAAGGGTCTCGGACACCCCAAAGGTCCGAAGAATGTGTGATTGGCGATCCCTTCGTCTGTGTCTCCTTTCACCCAGCAGTCCAGCCCTCTCATCTCCTCATCTGCTCGTCTCCTACTGCTGCCCCTCGTTTCCTTAAGGCCACGACATCACACATATCTGTATTATACGAAGGTGTAAGCCACTGACTTTTAATCCACACTGAGTGTGTGCATTCTGAGCATAAGGCCAGCCCTGGTGGGATTCAAACACCGTCGCAGTAATAATGCCTTGCTCGACCAATGAGCCAGACAGTCTGATCCTTCAATCGATGCAGCATAAAAAAGGGCCTGAGTTCTCCGACCAGACGGTGGCTCTCTGATTGGACGGTCCTCGCCCCCCCCCCCAAGGGGCCCGGCTTGCCTTATTACTCTCCAACAAGGGCCCCCAGCGCAGCCCCCGGCAGTTTGAGCCAATTTGAGTGTTTTTTTCTGAGATTGGCATCTCCAGTGTTTCCCCCTGACTCATTATTCCCGCTCATCCTCAATAACCTGTAGATCTGATGATCTGCCATGCTTTATGATTGTGATTGTACATAAATCTGTACGTTTTTCATACTTTGTCCTTTTTTTTTTTTTTCCGTACATTACTAACTCTGCCCGTTCCTGATGGATGTAAGCTGAATGAACGAAGGCCCATCTGAACCGCTGATCATTCCCCGGCTGCAGCCGTCTGACCGATGATGTGTTGGCACGCGGGTCGATGTGCACACGTGCCCGTGATGAAGGCCCCTCCGCCCCTCTGCAGGGGGCTGCAGGCGTGCTTCAACCCGGTTTGTCGTCAGCTAAACACTCCAAGGTCACAACACACGTTTATCTCCCTCCTCATCTCCCGATATAAGAACAAATCGGTGACATCGTTACTGCCATGTGTGCTTGATGTGTGTGTGTGTGTGTGCTCGTGTGTCTGTGTGTGTTTGCCTTACTTGTGTGCTTGGGTGTCTGGGTGTGTGTGCATGTGTGTGCTTGTGTGTGTGTGTTTGTGAATGTTTTGTGTGTGTGTGTGTGTGTGTGTGTGTGTGGTGTGTGTGTGTGTGTGTGTGTGTGTGTGTGTGTGTGTGTGTGTGTGTGTGTGTGTGTGTGCGCCTGCAGGCGTGCCCACAGTGTGGGCATGCGCGCGCGCGCGTGCGTGTGCCCCCCTTACGTGTGTGTGTGTGTGTGTGCATGAGTGCGTGCCCCTGTGTGTACTGCTGTTAAGACGTGCGGGGGGAACTGAGCGCGCACACACCCGGCAGCCCCCTGCTCCGTGGCCCGATCTGCGATGCAGCACGCATCGCCACGGCGACGGGCGCCACGCATCCCGTGATGGATGACTGAGAGGCGCGGGGACAGCTCCGGGCGGTGAAGGAGCGGACCTTATCAGTGACATCAAATTCACACGCCGCACGCCCCCCGCCCTCCGCCCCACCCTCCCTCCAGCCTCCCACCCTCCCTCCCACCCTCCCTCCACCCTCCCACCCTCCCCCCCTCCCTCCCTCCACCCTCCCTCCAGCCTCCCACCCTCCCCCCCTCCCTCCCTCCACCCTCCCAACAACCCCATCTCCCTCCCTCCTCCCTCCCTTCCTCCAGGAGGAGGAGCAGGAATAGGAACAGGAGGAGGAGGAGGAGGAGGAGGAGGAGGAGGAGGAGGAGCAGGAGGAGCCCTCAGGAGGAGGAGGATGAGGAGGAGCAGTAGGAGGAACAGGAGGAGGAGGAACAGGAGGAGGAGGAGGAGGAGGAGCCCTCAGGAGGAGGAGGAAGGAGGAACAGGAGGAGGAGGAGCAGGAGGAGTAGGAGGAGACAGGAAGCCCTACGCACATTGTTGGCCAATCAGCTGCCCGGGGGTTGGGGTGGGGGAGAGGTAAGAGTGGAGGTGGAGGGGTTTTTGGGGGGAGTGAGGAGAGTGAGGAGCTCGCAGCAGAGTGGAGTGATACGTTAACCCCCCACCCCCCCCATGCAACCCGCTCTCTCTTCACCCTCTGGGGCATGGCTTCTGCCAAGGTGCATGGACCACACACCACTCCTGCACACACATTAACACAAAAAAACACACACACAAACACAAGCGTGCATGAACGCGCACACACACACACACACACAAATCAGAAGAACACTAGGCTAAATGAGTATCCTGTTCTGCATCGCTGGTTCTGTGGACCTCAGCTAAACTCGGCCGATGTTCCCTAATGTGAAAATGATGTGTCGTACAAACGACCGTCTCCGAGAACCTCCTCCACGAGTCCATCGTAAATGACCCAGAAAATGCAGAGGGAAAGTCGAGGCGGGCTTGTGCTCCACCCTACATGTGGTTACATTGTGGGTGTCCGCGGTCCGTAGGTAAAGATTGGCCAACTCACACTCCTAAGGTGCTGAGTTGATTCAGCATTATTCAATCTTACAATGCTGTTTGACTTGGCCTTCACTGCCAAAAGGTGCTTCATCCCATAATAATCTGATCATCAGATCCACCATTGAGGTTTGGTACTGGCGTCATACTTAAAAAATATCAGGCATTGTGTAGCATCTTATCCTAGCTGTCTCTGTTGTATACGGGGAACGGGTTAACCTAGTGATTGTTAGTGCTAGTGTTCTATGAACCTTCTTACTGTACAGACAGCGAAATAATGTTTCTCTTTCTTCTGACAAATGTACTTATTGTAAGTCACTTTGGATAAAAGCGCCTGCTAAATTCCCTACATCTCTATAATAACAAGCTCCCCGCTGGGACCGACTCATGTACCCCTCCAGAGTACCCCGCCCCCCCCCAGGCCCGAAGGGGAGTCCCTGCTCCAGGAGACAGCCTTGTCTCACCCCCCTCTGTTTATCCTGCTCCCTCCGAGCCATGGAGACATCTCCCTGACAAGACACCGCCCGTTTCCACGGCGACCGGTTATTGGCCTACCGGTGATGTTCCAGCCGGCGGCCGCCGGGGTTTCTGGGTACACAGGCGGGGGCCTGATGGGGCTTTAAGTCCGGGCTCAGACAAGAGTGGAGCGCTTAATTCACTGGACAGCCGAGCAAACAGCCGAGACTTAGTGATGGGATAAGAGAGAGAGAGAGAGAGAGAGAGAGAGAGAGAGAGAGAGAGAGAGAGAGAGAGAGAGAGAGAGAGAGAGAGAGAGAGAGAGAGAGAGAGAGAGAGAGAGAGAGAGAGAGAAGAGAGAGAGAGAGAGAGAGAGAGAGAGAGAGAGAGAGAGAGAGAGAGAGAGAGAGAGGAGAATCAGGCCGACATGATCCCTATTACTTTCAACCTCATGTTTCATCAACACTGGGGACAACAGAGTCAACAGGGGCGACGCAAACCACAGGCACTGCTGGCCTCTTCCCAGTATGGAGCCATCACTGTCATACTGGTAGGGCCCTCAAGTCCCACTGGGACTGGGGTGGACCGTGTGCTGCCTCCAGTGTCTTTATAAGACTGGTTCAAGTACAACACTATTTACTATTAGGTCATCAAGCAGACACATCCAGATCAGCATACAGCCATTTGATTTGATCCGTGTCATTAGGCAGCAGGTGCTGTCTGGTCATCGGGGTTCGACCCCAGTCATGTTTCCACTGCTGTGAACGTGTACAGCTAACCTCTCTCTCCCCCAACACTCACTGTGGGCGCTAGCTTACCACTTTGTCAGGGCATCCATATTTAGTTGACCTGGTTAATTTGAATCAGGCCTGTAGCAGGCCATGTCAACATACACATATACATGCATATTTTCCTTTTTACCATCTTATTTACTTTATCTTGTATTGTTGCTGCTATGTTGAGGAGTATGGCTGTTGAGGAACCAAGCCAAATAATTTCACTCTTGTGTAATAATATTAATAAAAGCAATTCTGATTCTGATTCAGATAACCAGGGAGCAGTTTGCAAAAAAACAGCAATTTTTATTGTAATATGAAAGCTATGAAAAATGCAGTGCAACAGTGTTAGGTTGGTTTGTTGTGGTCCTGCTTGGTAGGAATATTGAATGGGAACTGATTAGATCACCTAAATAAATACCGAAGTTCATCCCCCACAGCCGGTGGCCTGAGTTCAACACAATTACAGTACAGCGAGTTAATTTAGTGTTTGGATTAAGCGTAGAAAACCTAATTAGTAATTTAGTCACAAGCCATCGGCATTCTTCCCATCGAAAGCCCAATGCCTTTAGTCTCAACCACAGTTAAACACGTACACTCCCGCTAACACACAGACACTAAAAAAAACACACACACACACCCATGCACACGCACACTCATCCCTGCACATGCCCGTCCAAAACACAGACACATGCACACACACACATACACAGATACATAGACATACGCACAGATTTGATGTGTTGTGACAGTCGGGCCACCTGAAGTGGGTGACTGAGTGCCTCTGTCGGTGGACAGCACACTGGGGGGGTGGATCAGGGGATGGCGGTGGTGGAGGTGGTGACAGGGACAGGGCCCTGGAGTTGAGAGATGTGTGTCAGCGAGAGAGCGTGGCTCTGTGAACAGGGCTGGTAACCTTCAGTGAGGGTTCCTGCAGGTGGCGGATGTGGCAGAGGGGTGACAACAGTCACCTGTGTGGCAGGGGGCTGCCCCAGCACAACAGGGTGTCACTGGAGACGCCGTCACTCTGTCACCATGCAGAGATGTACCCCCCCCCCCCCCCCCCCCCCTCGCTCGTAACTTTGTTCGGAGAAGGAGAAAGTTGTTAACTCTTAGAAACCCTCTGGAGCATAAACAAAACGAGGCGTGCGAGAAGTGGATTTTGACAGCAAGCGGGTGGGGAAAAAGAGGGGAATATTTCTGAAAGCGTATGTTTCTCAAGCTTCAAGGTTTTTGAAAACGACAGACCATCCATCTGTCATTGCTCGTAGTACACCAGCTGTCGTAGCATTAGCTAGCTGCCAGTTCAAACTGAGATATTTGTGTTTGTTTGTGCAAACACAGATCGTGCAGACGACATTATTTAAAATATGTTTATTGTCGGTGTGACGTCTGTGGAAGATGACGATCAAACAATTGGGCTTATTATTTTTTTATAATTCAATTTTATAATTCAATGTGAATTATAAAAATATGACTATGACTAACCAATGATGTCAAACTTTTGGAAAGGTATGTCAGGCAGAGCACTGGAAGTGTTTAATCGGATGAAAACGACAGATTCTGTTGTAAGAATCGATGTTGGTTTTATTAATTCAATCATTCAAGGGGCTGTCATTGGACTCAGTGAAGGCCTGAGTGTTAAGGTCGTCCTGTCATCCAAACAAACAGACATGGCGCCGTGGCGGACAGGAATGTTTTCAATGCGTCATGCTTGGGTTTGAGGGTGAAATTCTCCGGAGACAGAACGCAGGAAGCCGAGCCAAGCGGAGTGAGCGATGGCGAGGTCGATCCAGTCAAAGACGCCCTTAAACGCCATGCAAACATCTCCTGCAACGCTGGGTCGTCTTCATCGGTCGGTCATGTGTAATGATCATAAATCATTCACCGAAACACAGTCGAGACGAGACGCCGGCAGAATGTTAATGAAGCTGCTGCTGGATCCGATTCAGACCGGAGTCTCTGCTAGGAAGTTGGCGGCGGTTTTTTCCCGCGACTACGAACGTCTCGTGTTCAAGTCATGCCCGTAGCTATGAGGTCACCGAGGTCCCGACCGTTGACATTTTAGAGCAAAAGAAAATTTGAAACTAGCTGAGCCCTGACACCCCACCCCCCCCCCCCCGCCCGCCCAGCCCCAACCCTGGTTCAAGTGTGTTTTCCTTCAGAAACATCCAGAATCGATAACGTGTGACGGATGAAACCAGGGCTTGCTCAGCAGAAGCCTGTTGAAAAACAATCAAATTTCGATTTGTCGAGGGCAACGGGGCACTTCTTGAACTTCACAATTAGGACGAGTGCCCCACAACAAGCGATCGTCCTCAAACCGAAGTCGACAGAAGTAACCCGCAGTGATTCCCGATGCTGAACTCAAGAGTGGACTCTCTTTGACATGTTTAACTATTCTCACAACGGACGAGTCTCAGGAGTTCGAACTGAACTCTGAAGAATCAGGAAAAGGGCAAACCCATTAATCTCTTCTCTTTTTATTTCCCGGGGATCTTCTTCTGTTCCGACAGTCGTTGGAGACAGCACTGGAGACCTGATCGGGCCGAGGAGGGGTTCTGCAAACGGACAAGTTCTGCCGGTCTGTGGCCTGAATGTCAATGATGTCGTGGGGACAGCCGAGAACGGGACTCCACCACCACCACCACCACCACCACCACCACCTCCTCCGGAAGCCAGTGACCTTAATCCTGTTCTCCTCCACACTTCCACAGCGAGCCCTGCTTTGTGCTAATGAGCCACTCAGCGGCGAGGCATTATGGGAGAGAAATGTCATTACGGGAAAGAAAGAACCCACATCGGTCATCGAGGGGGCAGTGGGAGTTTCACCTCCCCGACGTTCGGTTGGAAATGTCCCTGAAACGTTGGGGAGGAACAGACCAGGGTGTTAAATATGAGCCGGGAGAGGCATTTTGTTACCTGTGTACCCTTGTTTCATTCTTCTTGCTCCCACGGTAAGTGCCGGCGTCGGTAGAAAACAGAAGCTGGGTTAATGTGTGTCCCTTCTTGTTAGCGGGCCCGTCTGCTGCCAACAGCCATTAACACCAGAGTGTTACCACGGTGATGACAGGCCCTCACGGGGCCCGGTGTATGGGCGTAGTGGGGACTGAGTAAACACAGGCTAATAGTTAGCCTGTAGCTTGGAAATGAATCCACTCTAATGCTTTCCCCGGTCGGGCCCAAAGGAGCATTTAAACTCGTCTCAGCCTTCTCTCTCTCCATAGAAAATGTCTGTACTCCCTCAATCACGACATATTTATTTAATTCTCCTTTATAGTATGACTACTTCAGCTTGAGGGCTAGTTGGGAGCACTGAGAGTGTCACCCTGTGAAAACAGATGCTGTTTTTTACAAGGTAGCAAATCAACGCCACCTACTGAACTACATTAAACACACCTGCACAGAAATAAAGCCCTGCGCCACGGTAGACACAGACTATTTCTGATTCTAGCCTCATTCTGAACCAATAAAAACTGTTAGGTCAGAGCGAGCAAAATACTTGACCTCTCGTGAATGGGCTGCATTTATACAGCGCTTTTCTAACCTGTGGCCAATCAAATCACTTCACAAACAACTAACGATCACCTGTTCATACGCGCAGTGGCTAAAGTTCACCCATTTTTGCACACAAACAGTGACTTACATTCACCCATTCATACACACAAACCGTGACTAACATTCACCCATTCATGCAGACGAGGGCCCGGTATCAAACCAAACATTTTTCTTCTATTAATTTAACATGTATAACACATACAGAGGCCGGTTCATACAATGACAACACATGTTTAACCAACATGGTTTGGTTTAAACATATATAACATATATAACACATATATAACATATATATTTATTTAACCAAAGGGCCTAGGGAGCCAGGAATCGAACTAGCAACCTCCCAGTTACCAGATGATGACCTGACCAATTTCGCCAACATTGCTGTTGGCTTGGTGCAACATTTTGTAATTTTTAACATGATTTACACCGAACACAAATGTCCTCCTTGACTCCTAAGTCCCAGCTCTCTGCAAACCCTCAGAAATAAAATAAGCTGTAGAGTTTTTTTTCAAACATTCCCAATTATACTTCCTCACAGTTTGCCCAGTTAAATTGAAACTGAGAAGAGGGTTGCCTTACAAGAGAAGACGTTTTTTTTTTTTTTTTTTTTAAATAACCAACTACACAAAGTCACCTCCTTAATAAATAAAAAAATATTATACACTTAAGGAAAAGGCCGGGGGGAAGGGGATCCGGCCGGGAAGGAAATGGGGAAGTGATGAAATACTACGACATCAAGACGGCGGTTCAGAACATCCTGGCCTAGTGCTGACATGCTGACTGATGTTTCCATGAGTTAATTAAAGACGTCCCGCTAAGAAGACCAAGCCTGCCCAGCCTCACACTGTCCTACTTTCATGCTATTAAAGACATTTACCAAACGGGAAATGTAGGACACGACGTAGCGATGTACATGGGGTGGTGACCGACCTCTCAAATGATGACGAACAGCAACAGTTTTTAAAATAATTGACTTTTTGAGTGTTTATAAAAGAAGAAATAGAATATGGGAGCTCTTCAACGTCAGGGTTTTATTATTGTCATTTTTCCCAATGCATTGAAAACCAGAATTCATGTGCTTGGACATTAAATGTAGACCCAGGAAGGCGAAATAGCTGTAAACAAATAAATGTAAAGACAAACATAGCTCGATAGTATACAAAATCACAGAAAACGAATGCATTAAACGATCAATAAATAAACAGGATTTTCTCGCCTTCAGAAAGAGAGGCTGATTGTCAAGGTAACAGAAAGGGCTTCTGTACAGGTGCTGTGTGGGAAGCCATTTTGAAAAGGAAAAAAGGAGAACTCAGGGAAAAACAGGAAAGACTGTGAGCTGCTCAAGACAATGAAAGGCAAATTGAGCAGAGTTTTTCCACTCATAGAAGAGCAACAAGAACCCAATTTTCAACGCCAACTCATTCTTTCTCACAAATGCAAAAATGAATGAATGAACTGTATTTGAGAGTGCACTTTCCTTTTCTGACTCAAGATTGGTCATTGATGAACTGATCCGCGCATTACAAAACTAACCACTCACACCTTTCAACCAGGATAACCTGCAATCATCGGGTGAACACAAAGCCAGAAGAATGGATAATAGAAACAGGTGAGTGAATGCATTGCTCAGGTTAAAAGACAGGCAGACATGCCCTCGGATTAGAAGTTAAAAGACCAACCTTAGTAACAGAGTTTTACAGACACTGCTACTGTAATACAAAAGGCCACATTTAACATCACTGACATTAGCATAAAACATACAATACAGATACGACGGGATAACCACACTCAACGCTTTATAATAGAGGGGAAACAAATCGGTAAAAAAAGTGTCCAGGGTTCAACTTTTTAGACAAAAATTTGCAGCCATCCATCATCGAACACGGCTAACCGGCTTCACGTTTGATATAGGAAGTGCTAAACTCGCATGTTGCTCGACATGCCAGTTTCAAAAAGGACTATTGAATAAGTTTAATGTTTTGTGAGCAGTTATACAACGTTGTAGTATTTAAAACGTAAAATATAAATACCCAAGTAAATTGTGTGCAAACCACCGCAAAAAATGCTAAATTGTACTGACAGTGTTCCCTTATTCACAATTAGGTGGCCCAAAGCTACGAGGCTAAGTAGCCACTTGTCGTCATAGTAATTATTATTATTATTTTAAGGAAAATAGCAACTTAGCTTTGCATATTGAGCCATACCATCAAGTTAGCTTCAACACAGTTAGCTAAGAGAGTAAGCATGTAAAAATGAATGAGAGCTGCACAATCCAATGAGCTACAACACAGGGTACTACATGGCAACATCATAAGCTAAAGCCCATAAAGTCAACATAGTTAACTTGGCAATATACAGTTAGCTAACCTAAAATGGTTAGCTGACCAATGCACCATTAGCCACGCGACGTAATGGGCTACAGCTCAGACAGTCCTCTTCTCCAGCTCTCGTTTACCAACGGTATCAAGCCACCGGTGGATGTTCACAGCGAAGCTTACCCGAGGATAACGGCTACGATGCAGACTCAAACACCAGGGCAGAAGATAGACAGATTAAACACTGACAAAAGTTGAGAGCCTCGACACAGCAGTAGTGACACCACATCACCGGCCTCGAGTAGGGCTGGAACCAGACGTAAATAAAACCCACGTCTGGGTGAAGGTACTGAAAAGGCAGCTGACAAAATGTCGATATATCTTTCTCCCGGGAAATATCCATCCTAGCAACCGGGTCGGTAATAAACGAAAATACGAAGACACCTACTGACTGGGCAGAGTAGTCTGGCCTTTGCTTGCTACTGCATGAGGCACGTGCGCTGTGTGTGAACTACACACACACACACACACACACACCACACACACACACACACACACACAACACACACACACAACACACACACACACAACACACACACACACACACACACACACACACACACACACACACACACACACACACACACACACACACGTAGTGAAGAGGTGTAAGCGACGGGACACTTCCCAGCTGTCGCTTACATTTGTCAGTCAGTCACTGAGAGCAGGAGGCAAGCGAGTTTGCTGCATACATATGAGTTGTGCAGATGTGTGTGTGTGTGTGTGTGTTAGAGCTGCTACTCCGGTCAATGAAGAAGACAGAACACAGAATGTCAGCGAGCAGTAAAAGCGAGATTATCCCTGATTGGTAAATTTAGTATTTTCTTTTTTTATTACAGTTCATTTCTAGTTAAGATGCGTGAGGTCCTTCCCACAGCAGAGTCGCGTTCCCTTCCCTACGAGCAAGGCAGGGCAGAAGTTACGGAGGAGGCCCCAAGTTGTGCCGAACGCAGAACTTAAGTGGCACCTTAAGCTGCTAACGGGTATTATGATTAATCTCCCTTCTTGGCCGATTGCTTTTTTCCCTTTTTAAGTTCAGTTCCAGCATCCGACATGCGGTACCTTCGGTCCCTCTCAACACGTCTGTGATAAAGTAATCTTCAGCTGATTTAATGTACACGCAATAAAAAGTCTCTACTTCAAAAAAAAAAAGGCACATCCTGTTACACTCTGTAGCAGGTCAGTCCCTGTAAGGTAAGGCCCCGGGTTCGAGAATCAAACCGAATCAACAGTAACCTCTCCTTCCTCCCCGCCCTCCTCATTTCCTGGTGTCGTCCAGGATGATGTTGGCTGTGACAAACACCAGACAGAACGCCGCCCACACCACCACGAACCACACCCAGAAGGCGTGGCGGAACGGCGAGCGGTGCTTGTTGACCACGTCACGCCCCACCGACAGGCTCCAGGTGTCGCCGGCTCAGGTACACCAGCATGGCGGGCACGATGTACTGGATGCCCGTGCCGGCGTACGCCCCCGTGATGCCCACCAGGAACTCCAGGTTGTGAGTGCCGAAGGCGACGAGGATTGGCGGCACCACGGTGATGAGCGGGAACACCACGCGGTCCACCACCCAGGGGTAGGTCCCGCCGTCGCGGTGGAACAGCGTCTTCCAGTTGTTGCGCAGCGTCACGGCGATGATGGGGAAGTTGGTGCTGATGGTGAACACGGGGAAAAGGCCCAGGAAGTAGCGCAGCACCGGCACGTCCAGCACGTCGCAGTTGTCGGTGAAGTTCAGCGTGTACATGTCGTGCAGCAGCGCGTTGTCGAAGCAGAAGATGGCGGTGAAGGAGAGCAGCGTGTAGAAGCACAGGATGAGCACGTAGTCCACCACCACCAGGGTGCCCACGCGCCGCTTTTCCGAGATGGGCGTGACCAGCGAGGGCAGCGAGTGCTGGCACATGAAGGAGTACACGCACACGCCAAACAGGTTGGGCACGCCCGCCAGCGAGGCCGTGGGCGGGTGGCCGTCGCCGCGGCCCTTGCTGATGCGGATCAGCGCCAGGATGATCATCATGGTGAAGGCTGTGGGACACAAGAAGCACAGAGATTATTGGTCAGTATTAAGGACTCTTCGAAGCAATGGCAAACACTGTATTGTCCACTAAATGGTAAATGGACTGCATTTCTTCACACATGCAGGCAATCACACACCGACGGCGTTGTCAACCACACACAGGGTGACAGCCTGCTGGTCGGGAGCAGTCAGGGTGAGGTGTCTTGCTCAGGGGCACCTCGACATTCAGCTAGGAGGAGCGAGGGGATCGAACTAGCAAACTTCCGGTGGCCAGACAATGCGCTCTGCCTCCTGAGCAAGCAAAGAAAGAAAAAGAAAAAAATAACTTTCTTTCGTTCCAATACGTGGTTTCTAATTATTAAGTCTAGGTGGGTATGAATAAATAAGGTTACGGAATAATTTGGCATGAATGTTTTAAAGCATGGAATGATTTAAGCGAAGACTTGGCTGAAATCGTTCCAAGCTATAAATCATTCACGTGTTTACGTCCCTTAGAATTTCCTCCAAATACAAATTAATTTTGTTCAGAAAGAATAATGGAATAGAGTAAAATCCTGCCATGCCACGATAAGCAGATCAAGTGGAGCGAGATAATTCAATTACTTAATTGCATTGATTTGGATTCGTCAGGAGATTGTTTTATTCCACAGGGTTGGGCACACACACCTAGATTATTCAGAGATGAATCATTCACTCATTTTGGCTAAGCACCCTTCTTCTAAGGTTGGCTTTGGGAATCAGTTAATCGGGCAAATGTAGCAAATGCATTATTAAAGACGGCTATCACAGAGACATGGTCGTTTTAAGGAGACCCCCAGAGAGCTCCACGCCAACACACTGTCACTCAGCGAGGAAATACGACCTTACTCTATGAATACTGCCAACGCCACGTCTTGGAAATTGTTTTGTAATGTATCGATGTCAGGACCGCGGAGTCGCTCACCAGCTTCCGCAAAGACTCAAGATTCACTTGTACAGAGTTCCCCTAGACTCTGCATAGCTTCCCCCCCCCCAACCGCTCTTATGCACTTATTATATTTTTTTACTCAACATTGTGTAGCATTTATCCTAGCTATCTTTGTTGTATACGGGAAAATTGTTTGACTTAGCCATAAGCCATTTCTTAGCCATGTTCTCCGCTTGCCGCAGAGTCTCTCACTATCTTCCGAAAAAGACTCAAGACTCACCTGTTCAGAGTCCACCTCGACTCTGCACAGCCACCCTCCCCCCTCTGGCCACCATTGTACACTGTATTATATTGTGTTGTATTGTATTGTATTATAGTACTTAACTGTGCAGCAACTGCAGTAGCTGCTATCATTGCTGTAACACGGGGAATTGTTTAGCCTAGCGATTGTTGTACTTGCACTTGGTTCTATGAACATCCTTACTGTACCGATAGCGATATATTGTTGCACTTCTTATGACAAATGTACTTATTGTAAGTCGCTTTGGATAAAAGCGTCTGCTAAATGCCCTAAATGTAAATGTAAATGTTCTATGAGCATCCTTTCTGTACTGATAGCGAATATATTAGTGTTTCTCTTTCTTCTGAAAAAGAAATTCTAATTGTAAGAGGCTGTGGATAAAAGCATCTGCTAAATGCCCTGAATGTAAATGTGAATGCAGACCAAATAAATGAAAAATAAACCCCACATCGTCTCGTCACCTTGCCTGCTGATAGCGAATATAATAAAGGGCAGAGTGAATCGGGCCTTGAAGAGATGTGACGCTCTAACCCGTGCACCATGACGCTGACCCAGAAAGCCCCCTGATGGATCTGCCTCGGCGACGGAGCCATCAGGAGGGACCGGTCCCTGGTTCCGCTCCACAGACTCCCCTATAGGGAGCAGATGTGCAGGGGGTGGGGTGGGGGCGGGGAGGACAGGTGGCACCTGAAAGAGAGGAGCGTATCCGTCTCCCCCCGCCTGCTGTTCGCAGCCCCGGCTCCGATCGATTGTGATGCGTGCACGGACTGGCCAATGGGACGAGGTCCTCTGAAGGAGAGATAGGGGCCTTGGGTCACGGGTGAGCGGTCATGTGGGCCAACACGACCACCTCACCTCCGACCGCAGAATGGGATTGTTTGGAGGGGAAAAGTATTAATTATGATGGCGAGGATGGTGAGTGTTGGGATATGAACCGAGGGGAGGCCCAGCTCTCCTTTCCACCGGCACCACACTTTGAAACTCTGCCTGGGTTCTGCCGCTTGCTCTCTGTAAGTGAGGATGCCTCTCGTATAAATCCAGGCTATGGCTCCACGTCACCTCTATGGCTCGCCCTCTAGCGCTCCATCAAAACAACCCCTTTAAAATCAGCGATGGAGGCCTGGGTGGCAGAGGGGGTCAGAAGGTCAAGAGGAGGATGATGATGATGCACGCCACGGCCTGAACCCCGCTCAGGCCCTCACCGCCGCCTCACGTTCACACCCGCGATGCGTTGGAAGCTTTTATCGCCATGGACGAGCGCGGTATGGAGAACGCGAGGACAGAGTCATGGCGGTGTCAGGGTCGAGCGCAGCACGGAGTGGCGCACAGACCTTGAGTAGGCTGTGTGTGTGTGTGTGTGTGTGTGTGTGTGTGTGTGTGTGTGTGTGTGTGTGTGTGTGTGTGTGTGTGTGTGTGTGTGTGTGTGTGTGTGTGTGTGTGTGTGTGTGTGTGTGTGTGTGTGTAAACCTCTGACCTGTTTTTGTAAATACTTTAGTGTATGACTGGATATGAGGTTACTGACCTCGATTATGTCATTCTGTGCAGCTTATAATAATCATTGAATGAATAACTAGGTCAGAATTGAACGCATGTTGGTCGGCGATACCGGTTGCTCATAAAAAAAATAGTTTGTTATCAGCAAAATCTTTTTCATTATGTGCACTTGAATGCATTTATTTGCATGTTTAAGCCTGCGTTGTAGAGTTCTTTGTGTGTGAGGGTTAGTACGTTTTGTTTTGTGTATACAGCAACAATGTTCTTGTATGGGGTTTATGGAAAAGAAAGTTGAGGCAGACAAACAATTGTGGGTTAAAAGAGAGGGAATGACTCGTAGCCATGGCACACAGGTTGGGACAGAACCTCGGTTGCTTCAAGCGGGGCAGACCGCTTGGCCTGGTGTAGCCGTGGGTTCAGCCCCGAGATGCCCAAGAGAGCAGCGTATGGGACGACGGAGACTGAGTATCTTGCTCTCCAGTGAGAGTACACTAACGGGCGTGGTCCGTCCGGGGAACAGGAGATCTATTAATCTGCCCCTGTGGTGGAGTGGAGGTAAAATACCAGAGAGGAAGCCCATATTTCACACTGAACAGCAACAGGGCGAAAAGGTGCTGAGCTGAACAACATATCAATCCATCAACACTAATACTACTGATGGTGTGTGTAGCATAATGTGGAGTTGGATTTATCCATTAACAGCAGTTAAGACTCTTTTTTACAACACAGAGCCAATTCACTTTATAATAGGAAAGAGATGGTGTAATTCCGAACGCCATGCCATGGCAAGTACATAATTACGTGACCTATTCAGGGGTTTAGGCCCAGTGCGGTCAATATTTAGATAGCTGGCTCCTTCCCAAAGTCATCTCTGGCTCGTGGTGAGGAGAGTGTGCCAAAAGGGAAACATACTTTCAGTTTCTATACCGAGAGTCAAGGTCTTGTGCTGATAGCACAGCCGGCAAATATATGTGACTAATGTAGACTTAACGTTTTACTCTCAAGTGGAATTAACACACACCGTGTATCTGAACAAACCGATTTGTGTTATTGAGTACATCTGAAACGACGTAGAGGTCCATGTCGTCAAGGAGCTGCTGGGGGCTTAGGCGCCGCACTCAAGGATGTCTAAAGGTAGAGTACTGTAACTAAGGACTGGAAGAGGAACTCCTTAGCCACGTCATTTACATTTAGCAGATGCTTTTAACCAAAGCGACTAACAATAAGTACTTTTGTCAGAAGAAAGAGGAACAATATATCACTGACGGTACAGTAAGGATGCTCACAGAACCAAGTGACAAGCACCAACAATTGTTAGGTTAACCCATTTCCTGTTTACAACAAAGATAGCTTTGATAAGATGCTACACAATGCTAAGTGCAACGACGTGCAACATACGTGCGTAAGTTGGGTGTATGTGTGTGTGTGTGTGTGTGTGTGTGTGTGTGTGTGTGTGTGTGTGTGTGTGTGTGTGTGTGTGTGTGTGTGTGTGTGTGTGTGTGTGTGTGTGTGTGTGTGTGTGTGTGTGGGGGGGGGTGGGGTAAGGGGGAGGCTATGCAGAGTCTAGGTGAACTCTGAACAAGTCTTGAGTCTTTGGCAAAAGCTGGTGAGCACCTCTGCGGTCCCGACTGCGTTGCACGATGCTGCCCTGATTGAAGCTGGCTTCACGGTCATCGCTAGTAGATCGGACAAGACACTTTAGAAAGAAGGCAGAATTGCAAGGCGGCCTCGTTGTCCCGGATGGCCCTCAGAACACCATCGAAGGTCTCCCCGACTTTAAAGCGCGACCAGACGTACATTCGGTCGCATTGTTTTGTGTGTTCTGTACGACGGTATTGTGTTGCGTCCTCGCCATGTGTGCTACGGCTCAGCAGGAGGTACGCCGTGCCCTTGGAAGTTCAAAACTAATCAGCACAGTCTCTGCCACCGGCAGCTGCTCCCTGCCCCATCAGAAACGATGATCCAGGACACCGTAGACGGGGAGGGGTTCAAACAACGGTGGACAAGAGCGCGGCTAGCGCCCCCAGGTGGACGGTACAGTTTGACAACAACCCTTCATTTATGGAAGTGAAAACGCCCCAGCAGGCTTCATTTAGTGAAACCATGTTTAGTGAATCGCAGAGAAAACCTTTACGTAGGTAGGTGTAGAATAGGTGAGCATGAAACGTCATTCTCACTTTACACAGTAACTTAAAATCCATTGAAGTTACTTTGGTAACTTATTTTATAGTTGTAGCGTAGCAACATCAAACAGTATTGCAGGACAATACATCTTCTTGACAGGGTTGTAAGATGAAAAGAAGAGCCAGGGGATGTGATTCAGTGTTATGACGACTGACCTAATCCTCGGTTTCTCCCCAAACAACGACAATGTGCAGATCGGACCGTGACGATGCGCCCTTCAGAGACCTCTACTGGGACAGTGCTCAGTAGCGGTGCACTGACTTTCGATTCCTCACTGTGTGAGCGGCTCGAAGCAAAAGACTAGGGTCAGGTACAGTACAGTACTGTCTGCTTATCCTCCCTAATCTCCCTGCAGTTTCCCCGGCCTTTCTCTCCCTCTCTCTGTGAACACATCTGCCACAGAGCACAATCACAGTGTCCTTCTGGCTGGGGAACCACCGAACAGGTAAAGGAGCCGTTCCCAGGCCTGTCAGCGCCTCTCAAAGCCCGGGTGGGAGGGACGGAGCATGGGGAGATTTTAATTAAGACAGGCCCTGGGGTGCCTGGCCCTCGCCAATGTACTGAAGTGGCGGTAAATGCTCCTGCTAGATATCTTTATGCCACTGAATTATAAATACATTTATGATATTGCCTTTTTTATTTTTTATTTTATAGCAACCTTATCTCAATTTGGAAATGGGGTGTCTTCATTAAAATGTGCCGTCAATCTTTCAGAATAACTCGTTTTGATGGATGGCCGTAGACTTAAAAAGGCTTTACAGCTGCTTGTAAGGGTGAGAGGTGACATTGGGACGGACAAAGAGCCACTATGCTGTTAGTTATTAAATGTCTTTCAAAGGCTACAAGTCAGGAACATTGTGACATTGATACTTGGGTGTCTAACACATAAAAGACGAGTCAAGATATAAGTCAGTTTGATCCTTTCAAGATGACGTGCGGTAATCTTAATCAGGATCAAAGTGACATATTTCTGGGCATATTTGCTCGTCTTTGCGGGCGTCTCTGAACCTCAAGTCTTTGTCCTACTTAAGAAGGTTGAGGCTAATCGGTCTCACTTAAGACACTACAGGAACTAAGCGCTTATCTTCGACTCAAAATTAAAAGGCAATCAGATGGCTTAAACACCTGGTGGAACCAACGCAGTACAATAAGATATTTCATAATGGGCTCATTCGTCAATGCCTCTAAGAAGGGCTTCATGACACACTGCCCAACCATGGCCGTGAATTTAAATGGAAAAGCTTGCTGCAATGCTACAAAAACCCAGAGTACTGATGATCAGGCTGAATGAACAATATAAGGTGGCTTGAAAGATTAGGGGGAAGGAAACCATTAAAATATATGGATAATTGTAGATTTGTTGAATGTGCTAAATCATCTTTGTAACTTTTGTTGGATAATGTATGCTTTATTGTACCCGTTTTATCCCGGTAAATTTCCTCACTGCTCGTTTTTTTGTCAGCTAAGTGAATTTGCCAAAGGGAATCCCACTCTAATGGGTTTGCAGAAGTCGTTTTTCTATCATTGGTCCTTTCCATGACTATTTATGACCGATATTAACCTTTGGGGGTTTATCATCCCTTGGTTACCCGACTACATATGTCTGCCGTTAACCTGTGGCGGTTCATCACGGCGGAGGTGAAAACGAGTCAAAGCTCTGAAGGTCACCGCGACATTGTTCCCTCTGATGAAGCTACCCATTAAGAGCCACCTCGGCCCCATTAACAGGAAACCCTTCAGCGAAAGGCAATGTATGCAGCGCCAGAGGAAACTCATTCACACACGCATGACATGAGAGATTTCCCTCCGAATAGGCATCTGTGATGACTGATAGAGATAACCTGAAGGCATCCTCAATGACACCCGACCAGAACATATAGGTATTGGTGATGACGGATGGAGATAACCTGATGGTGGCGGTCACAAACCTGAAGGCCTCAGCGAAGACATATGACATGCTGAAAGGTTCAGTGACAACGCTTGACTAACACCTCGTCGGAAGCACGGTCATCTGAAGGTACTGGTGCTGCCAGATGCAGATAACCTGGACTTCAAGGCTGAACTGCCCTCACGTCTGGCCTTCAGGTTACCTGACTATCCCCTCATCGGACGCATGGTCACTAAAGGCACTGGTACGCATGTCTGCATGGAGATAGCCTGGACTTCCAGGCTGAACCTGCCTCACGCCCGGCCTTCTTGCTACAGCTTCCCCTTTTGACGGGGTCTGGAGTGGGGACTGCGGGGGATAGGTATCGCAACCGTATTACAAGTGCCACTTCATCTCACAGTGAGTGATTCAGCGGTGCTCCGGAGGGGGTCGGCGGCGACCTTGTAGGGGATGCTACAGATTACCGGCGGAGCCTCCCGCCGGCTGCCCCCCCCCGCCGGGACCCTGCGGCGGAGCTGTTGCTGTTAAGTCGAGGATGGCGGACGCGCTCGGAGCCCCAGGGGATCGCGGAGTGGCTGTGAAAATGGGTTCCTCGCCGACGGCTTCCACTCTTCAGAGAAGGGCCACCTCCAGTCAATTGAGCGACACAAAATGGTTAAGGGGGGGCCGCGGGTAATAAATCCACAATGGGATGTTGTGACAAGACGAGGGGTCCCGCTTCACAGAGCGAGTAAGAGAAAGAGTTTAACGCCAAGGCATTTCCACCGAGACACCCTGCAGGTCAATTACTTAACGGCCGGGACCTTGGGAAGGGTGGGGGGGGGTGTGGGGGGGGGGTTGCATTTGCATGGCACGGTAGTGACAGGACCTTTGAGGACATCCTGTTGTTCTGGCACATTTGCCAAATTAAAATGACTCCTCAAAGGCTTACCCTGTCATTAATTAAGAGGAGCTGTGGTTCTCCTCTGCGGTAACGACCTGCCCTTCACCCGGTGTGCAGTGGGGGATACAGGGTTTCCCCGCTGGTAGAGCCTTCCCAGTTATCCACTCCGGTCAAAGCCATGGCGAGTGGACCCAGCTGGCTGCGGTGCAGGGCTCACACACGGCACAGGCGGGAGATAACGACCGCACCGCCGGGAACCAACGAGCCACTCTGCTCCCTAATGAGCCCGGCCCTGTGAACGAGTCAACAGGCCCGCCGCACGCAGAGCGTTCCGGTGTGAGGTGCCCAGCCATGACCACCCGCTGGCCCGCCGTTTAGCACCCTAGCAGCTCTCACATAGATGGGGCCGCGCAGCCAAACTCCATCAAATTATCTTAAGGGCTTTCAGGAAACAGCAATTACTCCCTGCACTCGGGCGTAGCTGGGTTTGGTGCACTTTAGCCAGCGATAAAAAAAATAAAATACATCTGCCTACGAGCCTTGGCCTCCGAATTGTCCAGGGGCTGTGATCTTTAAAAACACATTAGCGGAGGGACCTCCGCTTAGAGCAATGTTGGCAGCAGTACTTTCACAACAAAAATACAGCTTCTTTCATGCCTCTCATTTAGTGCTCCAGCTTGATTGTCAAATAATTACATTGCTTCCTTGATTGGAAAAACTTTGAAAATCTCAGCTCACCATCATTGCATAATGTCAATTGAATGATGGAGAGCTATGGTCTCCATTCCTGTTTAAGGAGTGTATATTCTAACACCTAACGGGGTGAATGAATGAAAAGAGACATCCTCACATAGGCTACCTTACCGTTGGATGGATCCAAAAGGTTAACAGCCCTGATTAAAACACTTACCACCGACTATTGGACCGATTGATCTGAAACCCATTTCAAGAAGCCGTCCTTCAAAAACTATTTTTTAATTAACTCAATCCATTCATCCATGCCAAGAGTCGAATGGATTCATCCATCCATCTATCTGCACATTCACACAAGTGAGTTCTGATTTATTGTGTACCAATAAAGCTTCCACACCTATGCCGATCGACGGAACAACAAGGGTAAGCAGCATTATCCGGGACGCCAAACAGTCCGGCCATGCCCTGTTTGAACGGCTGCCATCTGGAGAAGGGTTCAGGACAATAAGACACTCACCAGTAGACTTAGGAAGAGCTTCTTTCCCAGAGCGGTGGCTTGCATCACTAACTCTCCATGCGCTACCAAAGCACAGATTAATGGAATTGAGCGCACACACAGACCTCAAGGACTGTGACACACGCATCAAAGACTGGGACGCCCACACAAACTCACCCCCACACGTCTGTGTGTGTGGGATGCACACATACAGACACACACCATTACAAAATGGCCTTGTCTTAGGGGGGTATTCCCCTTGCACCTGTGGTCGGTTGGGGTCGGAGGAGCTGGAGAGGAACAGAGGGGTGTTACGGGTCACTGGGACAGCAGGTCTCCCATTTCAGTTAGCGGTTGTTCAGTCTGTGACGGCGGTTGAGGGAATGTAGTCTCATGGTTCAGTCCACCCTGTGAATCTCCCCCTTCAGCAGGGTGGGGTCCAGAAGATACTGATGAGGAACACCCCTCCTCCTCCTCCTCCTGTTCATGCTAGGTTGATTTTGAGGAGGGTTCAGGCTGAATGAATGTCCCAGGTGAACTTTAGGGTTATTCAATTGACATTTTCAATTTGTTCTTCAGAGAAAACGGCAGATTCAGGTTTATTCAGGTTGAAGAGGTTATGCATTGTGCATGTATTTGTTTATTTTGTGATGAAGCTGACTAAAAGTCATTTCGGCGTATTTATTGATAAGAAGATGCCTTTATTAAGCTTGTGCTTTGTATTTCTAGCCTCGGTGGAAAAATCAGACTAGCTGGAGTTCTGCGGGACGATCCCAGTATTTATCTGTCCCGTATCCTGAAACCAGGAGGAGCGAGGGTTTGCGTTATGCAGGGTTATCCTGTTTAGTTACAAAGAAATTTGTTCGGAATAGAACATTTAGCATTAGTAAAGATTTCCAGCCAAACAGTTGCACACTGTTTCTGGGGTGCACACTGGTTCTGGGGTTCCAAAAGTCGACCAGTCGACCATGTTCCACGACCAGAAACCCAACAGAAGAAAACCAAATAAACGAAAACAAACAAAACCCCTCACCAGCAGACATCCATCTGGGGTATGCATGCGTGTGTGTGGTATGGCTTTAATCAAGCAACACTGACCCCCATCAAGATGGCCCGTGCCTCCAGCCTGCGCCTCCACCAGCTGCCGAGCCAGACACTCTGCGATGCGCCCCTTCACTTAACGATGCTAATCCCGGCCCCCCCGCCCGGCCCGGTCGCACCAGCACATCTTTATACAACCCCTAGTGCACCATGGGTCAGTGGCCTGGCGAGGGAGCGAGGCCTCGTCTGGGATGATTAATGATAGGGACACGTTGGGTGGTGACTCCGGCGGAGATCGAAAAAGTTTGTTTTTTTATTTATTTATTTAGAAATAAATAAACTGTGATATGGTGGACTAATTTTTATAAACTGTAATTTCATCAGTTTCATAAAAAGCAGCTTATAGGGAACTGTTTTTGCCCAGGCCATTAAGGGGCAGCTAGGAGTTAGTTATCTTGCTCAAGGACCTCTACAGGTAGACTGCAGCCAAAGTGCTCGATCTTTTGGCTCAATGTGTGCACACTTGGCAGGAAAATTTATATACATGTCCTCATGCGAGTCTTCCAACAAATCCTGCTCGTCTTCGTTTGAGAATTCCAAGCTGCCAGCCAGAAAAAAAAAGGAGGCGGAAGATGAAGAGGAGGAGGATGCACTCCACTGATAAAGAATCACCTTATTATCAGACCTTATTATAAACATGTCATGCAGTAAATGAGGAAGCCTTACCCATTACACAAGAGTTAGCCAAAGTTGGACCAAAACAACAATTCAGGGGATTATGTTTGATTGCTAATTAAAAAAACTTTAAAGTAGTGTTAAAAGTTGCACTTGCACAAAGAATGTAAAAATAGAAAAATACAATATGGACACAATGAGCCCCATATCAGTGTAACCAGCTGAAATATGACATGCTGCAGGCCTTTTAGTACCACGGCTTCTGTGAAGCTCAAGACAGATGCACCCTCTTACACTGTAACCCCCCGCCTTCATAACTCCACCAACACAATCGTCTCTCATCTAAATCGACTTCGGCCCATACCACAAAAAAATAAAGATAACAAAACTGTGGGCTCTTCAAACCAATGGGAACTTGTGTCCTTCAAATGTCCTTCATTTTTTATTGTAGACAGGCAAGTGTAAGCCATGGTCTCTAACCATGGTCTAAGAGTGAACCGTTTATGAGTCATTGTTTTAATTTAATTCATTAAAAACTAAGGCGGTAGTTTTTCTGTGGGGTCTGTGGTCGTTGACTTTTTGAGGACTTTGATATTGCCTTATATATACACATTGTATTTATCTACATCATCTTATTTGCGAAACACCAGGTATAACAGGAGCTTTCTATAAATGTTTGTGTCAAAGTCACTGAGATATTCCCTCTGATACTCGAAAAGTTGTCAAGAACACTCCGGAAGGGTTACCCAAGGTAGAATACAACTATTTTTCACTGAATTCTCCTTCAGGGATTATCACAGTTTTGTCTTGTCTTTTCCCATCTTCCTCTTGAGTCGCTAATCTCTCCGTCTAGAACGTCCTTTTCCCTTTGGCCTCCCTTGGCTATATTTATTTCTGCACACCAGCAGAAAGATTTAAATGAGAGTACAGGGCTGTCATTTTATTTCTTTCAATCATCTAAAAACAAAGCTTGTGAGCTCTATTGTTAGCTTGCTAATGAATCCAATATATAACACTCCTTGTATATCACTGTCCATTAGGCTGTTGTCATACGTTTCTTGGCAGTATACTTCAGTCCCCGAGTCGAGAACGTCTGCCATGTCCCACGACAGACTGAGTCCCTCCGTATAGACATATGGTTTTCAGCGGTCCCACTCAAAAGGTGACTAGATGAACCGTAAGCTGTGAGCCTTGACCGTCTGTCTACATGTGGCCCCTGTGCCGTGGCCCTGGCACCAACACTGAACAAACCTCTGCCATGTTGAATGAAAAGTGGGACCTCTGAGTGACAACACCCATCACTCACAGGCACACTGAAGGCAAGGCCAGGATAGACTTATAACAGGTTAGAACAGCATAGCCAATGTTCACTGGCAAGCACAGACCACCTTAACCAGGATAGACCAGGCTAGGGTTGTCAGAAAAAGAAAAAAAGATACATATTGATATTAAATATACTTGAAACTATTCCAATACTAATTTCCCGCTGGATTGATACACCAATACCAGCTCTTCTGTCCGACAGCGAGTTGACAGACACACACACACACACACAGGGCTACGGTGCCTACATAGCCCTGCCATCCTATCCTCTCAAGTACAGGGCTCCAGACTGCGACCAAATGGTCGCATTTTGCGACCAAAATTTGAGAGTGTGTGACCGGTCGCGCATGTGCGACCAGTAAATTTGCCCCCCTTTTTTTTTTTTACACGTTAAACGTGGAAGGGGAGCAGGCCAATGAGTGTAAGAAGGATAGGGAATGGCAGTGGCTAATGTGTCGAGGGGGAGGGTCCTAGAGGTTATCGAGCGCGGCTCACTACCTTCAGCTAGTGTGCCAGTGCAAGTCAGTCCTGCACGGGTCTTATTTTACAAACCCTGCACCCGCCCCTACCCGCAATACTTAGCCCAACCAGAACCGCTAAAAATTGATATCGACACCCGACCCGCACCCGAAGGAAAATTAGAAACATTAGATGGGCATTACAATATCTGGTGTTTGGCTTGGTGCTTTAGATTGTTGTGCAAAAAAAACACATCATCCACTGTTGACGCTTTTAGTTGACTCCTCCGCTCCTGATTAACATATCCAGCACCGGTGAAGTCTCGCTCGCAATCGCAAAACCCGCGCCCGACCCACGCTGTTCAGGCGTCCGACCCGACTCGTTTCATCCAAATTGTGCGGGTCACCCGAACCAGTGCAGGACTCTGCTTCAGGTGCCATCAAGGGCTTTTAACACGGGAGGCGTCTGTCGTGCTTGATGATGCATTCTCAATGGAGAGGCGAGCGGGCAGAGAGGAGGCTCAGCGTCCTGACAAGCGGGCGCCCTCCCGTGAAACTGTCGCTTCAGTAGGCTACTTGTCGAACGCATGCATACTCAAACCTGGAAACCGTTGGGATAGATGAGAATCACAATAAAATGTGACACTGAATTTGAAACAGGACAATTTAATTTCTGCATCTATTATCAAAATAGTCTATTAGAAATACAGTGCAAAATAGTAGAAATGTGAATATTTGGTTGGCATGCTGATTAACGGTGTGTGCCCCGACAATTTCTGGTTGCGCCCCTAGCATTTTCAGTTAGGGGCCACAATAAGTCTGGAGCCCTGTAGTGAAATGCCTGTTTAGCCAGATTTGAGCCAAGCTGCTATCGGACTAACGATTATAACTCACTCACTCAAGTCTTGGGAAAAAGGGAAGTCCATTGGAAAACCCTCTGTCTTCATTCAAATGCATGTGCGTGCGTGCGTGCGTGCGTGTATCCATTTGTAATGATTCATATGGGCAAGGTGGTGGACACGTATGTGTGTGTGTGTGTGTGTGTGAAGTATGGGGGTTTCATTTTCAGCCGCCGAGCCTGTGAGTGACGGTCCAATCAGGGCTTGGACGTGCTGTCACCACCGTCAGCCTGAGGGATGGCGGACAGTGGCTGCCATGATGGACGAACGAGAGCGAGGAACGTTAGCAGAGAAGAGAGAGCGAGAGCGAGAGAGAGAGCGAGAGAGAGAGAGAGAGAGAGACACGGTTTGGGGAGGGGTCCTATGATACCGCGCCCAGAGAATTATGGATATCTAACAACATAGTACAGACATAATGACTCGGCAGGGCCAGAGGTTGGCGGGGCTTGTTCTCACCAATCCAGCGCATGAGCGAGGTGAGGATCTGCAGGTACTTGGTCTTCTGGGCGTTGAAGAAGGTGAAGGGACCCAGCAGCAGGGTGAACGCGGCCTGGGGACAGAAGGAAGCAAAGGAGGACGTTTTTTTACTACCCCGTGGCACTTAATGTACACACTGACTGTATGTTGCACGTCCTGGCACTTAAAATAGTAGCTGGCATCGTGTAGCGTCTTATCCTAGCCGTCTTTGTTATGTACAGGGAATGGGTTAACCTAGCGATTGTGAGTGCTTGGCACTTGGTTCTATGAAAATCCTTAATGTACCGACAGCGATATCTTGTCGTTTCTCTTTCTTTTGACAAATTAACCTATTGCAAGTCACTTTGGAAAAAAAGCGTCTGATAAATGCCTTAATATAAATGTAAATTGATGTTCAGATAATCTGATCATCAGGCGGCAATCCGATTCTTACGTTACATATGTATTTTGGAATGGCATCTTTGTGCATTTTGTAGAAAGGAGAGGTGAGTAGAGAAAGCAAAGTGGGTTGAAGAATAGCAAGAATGACAGGTTAGTATAACGCCGCAGGTCTGCATCAACAAACCTTTAAGATCTAAATATCCCCAAGAACAAGTCAGGGTGGGATTCAATATGACAATCTTCTACGGGTGTGACCTTGCTTCTAAAATGGTAGTTTTATGGGTAAAGAAAAAGGCGACAATAAAAGGGGATAGACTAGAAAAAAAGCTATAAGAAAAAAAGCCTTTTTGCTTTCGCTCCCAGAACTCTGCACACTTTTTCCTCCAGTTTGTTCGGAAAGTGAGTCACTCTCTGACCATCCTCCCCCCTGATTGCCTATCAGGCCATCAGCAAGTATTTTCTATTAGAGCTGAAATCAGGGCGACTGGCTTAGCGGCCAACTCAGAATCCCATCTTCTCTGCGGGTCCGGCCCCGGGTCCATGCGCTGCGTTACAGACCTCCGACTCCGGGGTCCCACTCACGGGGACAATCTCAGGGCCCGGCGCCCGCATTGATTGGCGGCTGAACTTTGAGGGGAACACTTTAGGTTTGACTTGTCGTCTTAAGAGCTGCTCTGAAGCGCTTAGCCCACAGATGTCCCCCGCTTACCGGACACACACGGCCACACACAGGTCACGGCCGACACACAAACACACAGAGCCCAAGGGGGACACACAAATACACACCGAGAGCGATCACGGCTTACTACAGACAAGAGAAACACACAAATACACACACCAATCACAGCTTACCACAGAAAAGAGTCACACAGAGTCTGGTTCTGATTGAACAACCTGACACAACCCCCTCCAACAACACAAGTCCTCTAACCACACAACCCAGCTAACAACATAACACACTCCATGACAACATAACGCAACGCACATGCTGCAGACAGCTGCCATACATTTGATTTGTTACCGTTGCATGCCCTTTCAAACTCTCTACCTATCTTATACCTCTCCCTAGCACGCACGCACGCAGCACGAACACACACCTCGAGTCATCTGTAGTAAAACCTGTACTAATCAAAAGTAAGACAACCCTTTTTAGTAACTTATCAAATTGTAAAGACGGATACGTTTAGAACACGTATCGATTCATATCGTCTGCCCTCCCCAGCATATCGCATTGCAGGCCCGAAGCCAAGGCATACATTCCAGACGGCCATTACAGCTAATAGACGAGCCATTAAGGGTAGAGGTGTGTATGACAAAGAGGGCTAAGTTATTGGAGGACCATGTCCATCGGCCCTATGTGCCTGGGAGGGGGGGGGGTCTCCACTCCTTTGTGTAGAGGGCAGTCTGAAGACGCACATCGGACTCGTTACCGCAGCAACCACCTGCGGTTATGGGATACCCTGGCAGATGGGTTTTTCATTGAAGGTCGACGCAAGGTCGTAACGGAAAACTATTTTTGGACAAAACATACATTTTGGACAATTGTCTTTTTGGCTGATCGAGAAACAATATAAACCGAGAGGTTAAGTGCATGGGGACAATATCACAGCCCAAACGTGACGCGATGGTAAACTAATCCTGTATGGTATCTGATGTAGATACCAAAACACATCCCTCCAGTTTATTTATTTTTATATATATTTTTCTTATTGTGATCTTCTATTTTGTGCAATTGTGTGCAGGTGCAATTTTTTCAAATTGCACCTGCTATAGATTTTAATATTAGTCTTGTAGTGAACCTGTACCTTTGTGACGCCTGCTGGAGGAAACGTAAACTGCGGTCATGTAGCTACAGCGGGGATAATGCTTACAACGTATAAAGACGCAAAATCACTTTGAACCGTCTTTAACAATATTAGGGCTTTGACTCCGAACTTCGTTATTCGAATATAATTAGAATATCAAAAAATAAATCTAAATTTGAAAAAATATTAGGCAGCCCTTAATATTCAAACCTGTTATGGGCCAAGAGGGAGAGACGTCGGAGAACCCGACGCAGTCTGTTCATAATATTTTACTGACCACGGAAGAGGCAGTGAACAAAGTATTGATTAGACAGCGATTTATTAGAAACCTAATAAACCGTTGGAACACGCATGACCGGTAACCTTAGCAACGCCGGTACGCAAACCTTGTGAAGCCCAATCCTGGTCTTACTGAAGGCATAATAAACAAACAAACAAAAAACAAAATAAATAAACAAACAAACTTCGAATATGATTTTTCGGCAAAAGTCAAAGCCCTAAACGATGTCATTGCTGAAATTTTAGAACACTGGTATAAACGTTAAACGTTAAACGTTAAAACATAATAACTATTTAGTGAAAAGTCATGAAAGCTCAATTCTGAAATTAGTTTTTGTGTTTCATAGTTACTAGCGATCAATATTTACCCCTTCACGGTGGTTCTGCTGTTTTAACGTTTTTATTTATTTTTTGCTTTATGATAGAGAGAGAGACAGGACGGTGTGAGAGATAGAGAGGAGGACATCCAGCAAAGGACCACGGGCAGGAATAGAACCCTGTGTCGCTGCGATGATGACGACAGCTTAAATGGTACGCACTCTACCCGGGGCGCACCACGGGTAGAGTGATTGGCGGGGTTCACTTAAAGATTCAGAAAAAAATGAAATTCATTCGACTAATTTACTAAAAACAATCTCAAGGGATCATTCATCCAACATTTTACAACACTATAATTATCCAATTGCAAGAATTGTGATTCAAAATAATTCTACGACCGTCCTGTGCTTGCGTAGGCTGAGAGAGGATCCTGAATTAAGAGTTACCATGGTCTGTCCTAGAGCAATTTGTGTCTCTCACCAATTACTCCAGAGCGAGAACATGATACGAATAACAACCACATTGAATAAACATGACTGTTCTAAACTATTAATACAAATTATACCAAACCATGCAAGCATTTCTTTACTTCTCTCCCTCAATACTGTTTGAGCCAATTTGGGTTACCCCCCACCCCCTGTAAAAGGTGTCTCCAGCCATACCGGCACAGGCTGTGGGTCAGGATGATGAATCCCTCCCTTTACCATGAAGTCATTGGTCTGTATAGCGTTCATAAATCAACGACGCACCTCCCAGCTAAACACCCATCCCATGATGGCTCCAGGGCTGCCTGCAGCACTCTACCATTGCAACGGGACCGGCCAATACAATCACACACTCCCAAACACACACAAAATAAATTGGCGCTATACTCCACTGGGTTTTCCAACAGTCCTATTGCTGCCTTTGACTGTGCTGCTCTATAATCCTTCCCTCCATCGCCACACACTATCTTTTCAGGGGCGGGAGCAGAGTTGTTGTGTGTAGCATTACAGTTATAAGCACTAGATACAGATATAAGATTATACAGATGTGATTACTATAACTAATATTATTTCAGTTGGGAAGTGGTGTGACAATGGTGTTTCCCATTTTGAAAATTGGATCTCAGTACCTTCAGCTGAGACCTAAGCCTAAACTTCCCCTCAATGGCATGCATCAAAACCGACAGCTACTAACCAATACAACTACCTATTCTACTACTACTAATAATAACTGAATGAGAGCGAATCAGAATTCTTGGCTTCCATCATGTTAACACGCCAGAGTAGCAGTAGAGCCCAACCACAAATAATACCGCTGGTCCCAATATATTAAAGAAAACTGTGCCCAAAGTGACTTGAACAAAAAAAGTACACGTGTCTCACCTGTGCTTTCTTTTGAAGCCTTGATGACTCCTACACAACATGGCACAGCGTGTTGAATGTTTTCAGAAAGGTCATCGGTGTGGTTAACAAAAATACATTTCCCCAGGGCCCGTCACTTCAACGAAGCTGACAGCCGGCCCGCAAGCCCGCAGAGATGGGGAGGTAACGACGATGAAGTACCTGCTCTTATGGGGGGTAAGAGCAATCCTCCATTTTGTTAGCAATTTCACCCCCCCATCCCAAACTAGCAAAGAATGCTCCATTCCTTCAATAAAAACCACCTGTCTAAGGTGGCATCAGGGACCCCTACCCATGAACTAATACAGAGAAATGAAAGGAATCAAACCAAAGAAGAATAAGAATATAAGGAGAGGGGTGTAGTGGGAAACCACAGGGGACTTTAGTGCGCAACGCTGCCGGGGGCGACGGGCGATGTTAAAGCAAAACACCGTTTCAAACGAGGTTGAGCGCACCTTCAGCAGTATCTGCCGGAACGCTAAAGGATCAAATACAAGGCTTGGTGGGGGGGGGGGCTGGGAGTCTGCGCTACGCTAGGAATCACCTTTGAGGAGTGAATGGCGAGATGACCTTTTTCACTTTTTCCATGACTCCCGCAACCCTGCCAAGCATCAGGTGGGGTTGGCTTTTAGACGTTTGATCCATTACTGTTTTGTTTTCTGGTTGAATGTCAGTTTGACATTCGAACAATGTAGCTGGTTGGCGACCTTAAGTTAAGCGTGTGTGGAACACTTTTAGTGACCTTTACGGTTAACGTTTATTCATATATTATTATTACTGATATTTTATATAATTAAATGGTTTATTAAGCTTCTGGAACATCGGACGATAATTCCGAGATAGGATTCATATAGATTTTAACTTCTTAAATTTCCTGGAAGAAGTCTAAAGGGCACTGGTTAAATGTAATCTGTGTAAGCTGTAACACAGCTGTGTTGACATATACAGACAGAGAAAATATTGGGTAGTCTTTTAAGGCAGCCAGGAATAATTAACCTTATGTTGGGAACGGTTTGTCAGCTTGTCTAATTTGACACACAATGGAAAAACATCCAAGGCTGCAAAAAGGCTTTTATTCCCTCCGAAATGGAGACTTTGACTGAAATCTCTCTGAGCCAAATGATTCATCACAGGGAACGACATTGGTTTGGCCTGAAAACTCAAACAAAATTAACCTTTTCAGGATTAGTCAAAATGCCTGCAGCAGAGTCAGAGAGAGGCTGGTTGTTGAACAGGATATAGAACACAGAAGACAAGGAAGGCGACTGAAAGAAAAACTGAACTAAAAAGATTAATTTAACTGCAATTCCATAACTCAGACAGTATGAGTGGCACCGAGCTCCGATGCATTTATTCATTTAATACTATGTACAGCTTTTCAGGCAATCTCCTCTCAGCAGAGCCAGGATAGCGCAATCGCATCTCTTTCGAGGGCCTTTCCGTCCCTTTGTCACCAAAACTGCTTACGTTTCATGGACGGCATAATAAATCTATCAACAGCCGGAAACAATTACCGTCAATAGGAAACGTGTCTCAAATCAATTCAAGGGAAGCTGCCCGTGTGCTTTCCTCTACCTGGGTATAACAGAATATAACATGCAGATGGGTTCTGCTTCTTGACGGCTGGGACGGTGGTGCACCAGCCATTTCTCTGGCTCAATAACAGCGAATTCTCGGCGGTGTATAGGCGAACCGGGCCGACCGCAATCACACACTTGGCTGAAACGCAATAAAGGCTGAATCTCCAA
>OLKM01000543.1:0-65000 GCA_900291075.1 Melanogrammus aeglefinus | reverse complement strand
GTGGTAATAAATCAAATGTATGGAAGCTGTCTGCAGCATGTGAGTTGCGTTACGCGATCATGGAATGTGTTGTGTTATATTGTTAGACAGGCTGTGTGGTAAGAGGACTTGTGTTGATACAATGGGTTGTGTTGGGTTGTTTTATTGAACCACAATCAGATTCTACCACATCAAACATGAATCACCCTTTGTAATAAATGTTCATCAAGCCGAGCGCTAGGATGTAAAACTAAAGGACCGAAACCTCAAAATATTCAGTCATTCACAAGCATTAACATTCTACTCATGTATCACACACACACACACACACACACACACACACACACACACACACACACACACACACACACACACACACACACACACACACACACACACACACACACACACACACACACACACACACACACACACACCAGAGTAAATGACCCCAAAATGATTCCCGAGAATGCTTTAAATGTCTGAGACGGGGAAGGCTTGAACGCTCACAGGTGTTTAATTGTTCCATTCATTCCAAAACGTATTACTCATGGTAACCAGAGGAGGCTCAAGAAATGGCTGATATCTATCAACCTTTAATGACCTACAATTAATCCAGCCACTTCAATATTTCAAGTGCAGCCATATCCACATTAATCCAATTATGAACGGTGTAGGAAGCTGTGCAAGTTCAGCTATTCATAAATAGCTATTAGATGAGATGCGCCAACACAATGAGTCAACATAGGCTGGCTCACTGTCAGGTTAGTCTAGGAAGTCACTTCAAAACGTCTTTCCAAGGCTAGGCTGATTAATCAGAACCCCTAGAAAACACTATATCTACAACAGGAGAAGTATAAACTATCTATTTAGCCAACACGTTTCATCCAAAGTGAATTGAGATACGAGTCATTGTGGAGCAGGTAGGAGTTTGCTGTTTGCTCAAAGATTCCTACAGATAGGCTGGAGTCATTTGGTGCTTCAAACCCAGAAGATGTCAGCTGGCAGTCCGACACCTCCAGCGATAAGACTTGCCCATTGAATACACATTAAAACAGACGACGGAGGACACGATGAGATGAACTACAGGGAAAGAGTTGATCTCGGTTCATTTACACCGATTACAATGCTGGCGAAGGCCAATGCCAACAGGCAGCAGAAGAAGAGGGGCATTGGACTGCAAAGACACGGTCTCAGTGTGAGCCAGCTCGGTATCAAACAGCCCCCCCCCCCCAACAGGAGCACCGCAAGCGGGCGTGGATACAACTCCCAGGATATTAAACACTCTCACAGACACACTCACACAGCATGAATAAACAACGCCGTTGCCTGCATGGACGTGGCTTGCTCGCACCAAAGTCAGAGGGAGAAGTTGATGGGATGTCCAGTGATGCCTGGCTCTCTGGCTGGTCAGCCCTGCTGGGGGGGGGGGGGGGAGGGGGGAGGAGAGAAGGGGGAGAAGGGGGAGAGAGGGGGAGAGAGGGGGAGGAGGGAGGGGGGGGTCGATGTGTCTGCTGGCTGGCTGGCCAGAGCCCTCCAGGGCAATGCACCGAGGGAGTGTGTGCTGACACCACCTGTCACACGGCTGGGAGGTGCATGGGTATGAGCACTAATACGACAACACAAACCATAGAGGACGAGGGTGTTGGGGTCTGTTCTTAGAGAGGGCGGGGAAACCACTTGGGTACTGGATCAAATCTCAAATCCAAAGGAACGGTCCTCAGTCGAACAATGGTGGTAAAAGGTGTAAAAGGCCAAGATAAATATGCTTTGTTACAACAATATAAACAATGGTTTGTTGAATACGGGGAATGGGTTAACCTGACAATGGTGAGTGCTTGTCACTTGTTTCTGTGAACATACTTACTGTATTGACAGCGATATATTGTTTCTCTTCTTCTGACAAATGTAAATCCCTTTGGATAAAAGTGTCTGCTAAATGCCCTAAATGTAAATGCAAATACAATGTTTTTTAACTACTGATGTACATGGTAATGGCGACTTATCCCAGATAGACAGAAACAGGTACATTTTCTTTAGCGTTTAGTTTTAAGTTTATTCGAGAAGAGTATTGGTTCGAAGGAAGTTATTTACTCTTGCCCAGAGGAAAGCTTTAATGTTAAAGTACATGTTCATTATTTGTAGTCAATACACAATCAGGCTTTAACTCGCAAGGTGCGATGAGCAGAGGTACGGATGAGCCTCAATGTGCATTTGGTAAATAGCCAATATCCACTCGTACCCTCTTCGCATAAATCTCCACGGGGCTATAAAAACAAGAAATGCATTGCAAACAAGCATTGAGTTTAAATAAACCACATCCCATCTCTCCCCATCTCCCCTTATGACCCATCCAGCTCTACTGCAAGACCCCATGGCAAACACACAGCCATCAAACGAAAACCATTCCCCTACGGAGGACCGCATTGCCGACTTCTGCTTTTAATCAACACTTCTTTTTGAGAACCCTAAATAAATCCGAACCAGAATAAACATCTTTTAAACTAATTGCCGGGGCACGGAATCAGCCTCTGGAGTGGCGACGAGCAAACACAATCATCAACTCAAACAAGGAGCGGCGGCTGCATCCACCGCGTGGCCAGAGAGGTGTGTTCACACAAACTCCCCGATCAAAAAGATGGGCAGCGCATCAAGTCGTCCGCAGAGAGACTTGGCAGGCCGCGTGGCGGTTCTACTCGCGTGACTTTAATGGGTTATGGAGAACGCTGCTTTTACGGTAGACGGCTCAGCAGTCTGTATAAGTCAGCTTCAGACACAGGTATATTGCTCTGTCACAGCTTGACTTTCAAAGGGATTTAAAAGTCCCCGCTAGCCAGGTAATTTGATGGGGAACTCCTGGCCGTGAACCCCCCTGATTGGCAAGACAGCTTGTTTCAATGAATGTGGTTCTACACCTTCATTGTAAAGGGGTTAGTCCACCAATTGAACACATCGAGGCTCCACGGGGCTTTATGTAATATTGTGCGACTTTCCAATATAATCTGTGTAATTATATTAATCATTAAAAGATGCCAGCAATGACATTCACCATGACCATGTTAATGACGGTTACTGTCACAATCAGTACATCAATGTATAATTATTTTTTTTCTATATTACTGTATATATTTTTCTGTTGGTTTATTTTCTGGCGGTGACATCCCAATACTACACACATTAGCTTAACAAACACTTCCAGTCCCCTTTAAGAGACAGCATCCATCACACTACCATCGGAGCCAAGTGAGGTCCCCAGTTTTCAAAGCCATCTCGTTTTCAAGGCACAGATGCCCTGGCAGAAATTCCCCAGAAACAGTGCTAGCTGTGCGTTTGATTTTGTGCTGAGTGCATAACTTTGGTTACTTTTTGATTACCATAATGGTGCTCATTAAAGATCATTCGGCGCAGGCAATCAGTTTAAACCGAATTGTGCAAATTAAAGAATAGAATAGATAACTTTTTGGCGCAGGCCTCTGATTAGGCCTGGAGGCCCTTTTACGCTATTTCTTTTTGCCATTAGAGATAATACATTATAAAATAGTACCCCTTCACCACCAACACCACCACCACCACCACCACCACCACCACCACCCCAGCAATCACACACTTCTTAAAACATTACAAGCAATGGCGCAGTTAAGATTTACAAGGGCTTCCGGGGAGGAAATGAAAAGCCATTATTTGCTCGTGACTTAATAGAGGACGATGATTTTTACTCCGCCCTTCATTTGGACCAATGAGAGGGAGTGGGAGGAGCCGGTGTATAAAGAACCAGGATACAGAGCTCCAAGTGCTCGCACCAATTCCGCTCATTACAGCCCCAACACAAAGCACCCCCATCAACCCTCCGTGGAGCCCCTGCATGAAAAAGCTCAATTAGGTACAAAATGTCATTCTCCATAGGTTGGTGGATGCCAGGATGCTGGCCTCCACCTCCCCCCCCTCCCGAGACCACCTATCCTAAGTAGATACACCCACCAGCGGTGACCTCGGAGGGGGGGGGTCATTAATTAATCCCCGACGGGAGAACTGACACTCAAGGTCAAGGCTGAAGGCTTCGACGTCTTATTGTTTCGCCTGTCCGTGTTTTTAATCTGAGTTAGACTCAAAAAGGTTCTCGTTATGAGATTCACGTTCCCTTTGCCGCCGCCCCCTCCATGCGTGGTCGCACATAAAGTGAGTTGGCATTACAACGTCCTTGGCCCAGAGCGCCCGTGTTAGCATGGCGCTATGTTGCTGTTTGCACAACAAAGACAGACACACCGTCGTCCAGAGAGAGATATCGGGGGGGAAACAGTGAGTGTGATATAATACCAAAACAAAACACCTTGAAAACTAAACCTCTCTGATGAATTCATGCATTTGTGCTTTTTTCATTACCCACTTTGTCATCCAAGGGCCTCGACAGTTTTGGATGAAAAAAGAAAACGTCTGCATAATATCCAAGACAAACATTTAAATGTAACCCCAGTATCTAATATCCATCTAAATGTACCACCCTGTTGCCTCTACTTATGGTCAGTTCCTCCCCGTCTAAAACAAAAACAAATTTCAAATCTGGTATGCATGTAGATTATTTTGTCAAGTCTTCTATGTTGTTGTGACCCATCCCTCTTCAACCTCCAAGTGTCCTCCGCTGGCCAATCTACCTTCCCCGTCTGAACCGTTGAGCCGCTTTGATGGGGCACCCCCTGCTGCTGTGGTCAGGTACTGCTGTGAGACAGTGCTCGGTTCAGAAGAGGCTCTTCCTGCTGTGGCAATGTTAATAAACCACCTGGACTGGGGGTACCGTAACAGCTCGCACTGCGGTCAATGCAAACAAACTAATCGCCTGTATCCATCTCCCTTTCTCCATCCCTCTGTTTAAGTTGAACTCTCTCTCTCTCCCCATCTCCCTGTCTCTCCCTCCCTCCCTCTCTCCCTCCCTCCTCCATCCGTCTCTTTAATTTGAAGTCTCTCTCCCTCTTTCTCTCTCCCCCTCTCGCTCAGGTTTCTCCAGCGCTGCATCCATCACACTAACCTCTGAATGTACCTCACGACTAATTCAGCAAACGAGCAGAGGGAACAATGTATGCATCCATGCAAGGTACCATGAATGCCAATTAAACTGGTGTTAATGCGTTCGCGTACAGCCTCCTTTAAACAAAGCCAGGGCAGCAGTTTGAACAGTGCAGCGTTCCGCTCAGCATCGCTGGCATCGCTGATTTATTTGGAGTTACGGCTTCGACTTCACTCCAGTCCAGTAATTTAATTTACAAGTCAATTATTTATCTGCATATGCTACAAGCCTAACCTCTCATCCGTACTGTAATTAAGGATAATGCATAATTATGCATTTGACTTTGCCAATACTGCACAAACCATATTTTTGATTGCGGTATTTATTACCCTCTCAACCCTTTTATTGTTGATACTGTTGATACTTGAATTTACATTTTTCCAAATTCTGATTTTTAAATGTTACATAAGGAATTAGCAATAAGAAAAACCATAATTAATAAAACAATTATGAACTTATTTAGACAGCAGCCAAGGTCGAGAACATATCTCAACAAATAAAAACGGAACTAAAATTGTATTGAGTTTTTTTGGGGTAAATGATGGCCTTCGTAGCTCAACACCACAAACTGATATTGGTAGAGTTAAACAAGTTGCAGAACATAGGGGTCAAAGTTTAAAGTTGAACGCGGAAAGTAAATGAATCAAATACTCCATTGCGTATTTTGAGTTTATCTAAATGTCGGTCCGAAAATAATGTCTCTCTAAATGCACTGCCTAGGTCATCTAAAAAGAAAACGCAAACAATGAAATAACCTTTCATAATTCACCCACATACGCATGAAGTCAAACTAATCTACAGTGCAGCATGAGAAGAAAGGACACACATACACTCACAGAACACATAGATTTACTCACTTTTTCTCTCACTTTGTCGGTCACTAAGAGAAAAAATTAACTAGACACTGAAATGAGTCATTTTCCAAAAGGGGGTTAATCCAACTCCAAAGCCCCAGTCACCTTGTTCTGGAGCCCTAATTGAAATTCTCTGTTTAATTGAGGTCAAGGCTTGTTCGCTTGTTTAATGCTGAAGCACACCCCAGGGAGCACCACTGTCCCCTATAAGTCACACTGTCGGCAGAACTTAATGCCTACAGGAGAAGTTCTCTCAAGGCCAAGGCCAGCTACACACACGTCAGTTAAGATAAATCACTCAAAAACCTCCAGTGAAGGGGAAGAGTCGGAGTGAAAAAAGGGAAACTCAACAGAAATGTGGGACACTGATACTTGACCACAGGGGGCTTCGAAGGCCTGGTTCCAAAGTCAATGAAAAAAGAATAGGGGATATGGACATGAGGTCAAGACTCTTGTCAATTGATCCTTAATCTCTGAAAGCTTCCACCGACAAAAGGATGAGGACAGCAAGTCATGTTGCCGTTGTGACATGATACAATGATCCATTTGAAGCAAATAATAATATTTATTAAATCAAGATCAGATGTCAGAGTCCCTCTTCCATTTCCATTCAATTGAAGAAAGGTTTGACTATGCAGATATTGTTGCTGCTGAGTAAATGTGAACCTCTCCATTGTGGCATACGTGCTTCAGGTCTAGTTACGGTATGTTTGTCTTGAGGTTATTTCTTTTGAGAGTCCAATCTAATCCATTGTCTGGGGATGAGGGTTTTATGGACTGTAGGTAAATAACCCTAACCCGGCCGCAATATTCTTTCTATTATAAACCACACAAATAAGATGGATAAACGATGGTTGGAAATATTCAGAGCTTTTGCGACTAGAAAAGCTTTCAAATATTACAATTAATCTTGAAATTTTGAATAATAAAAATTTGATTAAAATGGCTGGCTTACTCTGCAGAATATATCTATTCCCATGACAATCGAGGATGAAAGAAAACTTTTGTTCACTGATTTTACCAAAAGTAATACTCTCACCGGTACCTGACCTAGATCTATCAAGAACTAGTCATCAACCCAATCAATGCAGGCAACCGTCTGCGACAAACCTCCCCTAACTGACCAAGACCCCGACGCAAAAAAACGACAAGCGTGGCAGCCAGGCCGAACGATGCAGAGGTGTGATACAGCCCCACGCGTGGCCGCAGAGAGCGCCAGGAAGCGTGACTGACCCCCAGTTTAGAAAGCGATGAGCCATTCAGGAGAGTGGGAAGCAGGATGGTCGGAGAGGAAAAAAGCCATCAATGTGAACATCTCCGCCCTGAGTGATTGTGACATCTTCCCCATCTTGTTTTTATGGCTCCTTCTCCCGCATCTCTTTCACTTTCTGTTTCTCTGCCTCAGACACCCGTCCACCCACACAGGGATTACAGCCCGTGGAGAGCTACACTTTAATCCCCCCCCCCTTCACTTCGTTTACGCAGCTCTACTGACGTTATGGTTAGAGTAAGGTCCTGTATCGCTTCCCGTCTGGTTCCAGCTGGGACACAGCATGCTCCAGTCTCACTCCCATGCCTACACCCAGCGTGAGGCATCCCTCTATAAAAACAGACCGCACAGAGACAGAACCAAATTCTTAAGCTCTCAGCACATAACGTGCACACAGGAAGGATGGAGGCACTAGCGACACTGTAGTGATTTAATTGATTGTTTTATCATAATAACTGAATTTTTTGTAATAGATTTTTTAGTTTCATCTCATTAACGAGTAAGGTCAGTTATCGGGATCAAGAAAAGCTACTACAGGTAGAATGCAGACATTAGGGTTCTGATCCAGAACCTTTGGGCTGGGCTTTGATCACCCTAACCCCTCGACTAAACCCCTACAACACAGCAGCCGTGTTAAAATGCTGGGTACACCACTTTACTAGTAGACTACGAACCAATTCAGCCCTGCTCTGAGACATTAATTATTCCACAGTGCCAGAGCAAGGCTGGGAGAAAGACTCTTTGCCAAGACTGACTAGGCTGAAGCGCTTCATTCTGCTGATAAAAACGATACACTCACACCCTGTAAAAACAGGAAATACAGTAGGAGACACACACACACACACTGTGTAGCTCGATGGCAGCTGTGAGATATCTCCAAGATGGATGATGTCTGATGGCGTAGACGGGTGAAAACATCAATATTGAGCAAGCGAGAAGATAACCTTGCCTAATAGCCTGGCACGGCCCCAATACCGCAGACATAGTGCAATAGTGGAACAATGCAGGGCAATGCAGAGTTCCCTTCAAAGTCTCAGATACCGCACGCTCACTCTCTAAGGAGAACCGATGACGTCTGACTAACAGGCCTGCTTTGAAGTGTTTTTTTTTTTTTTCCCATTCTCCTGAGCCTCTGGCCACAAAATGAATTAATTCAGTTGACAGCAGTAAGACCAAAATCCTTACTTTAACAGATTGTCCTTCTATTGGAAGCGGTCCAGTTGAAGGCCGACGCTGAGAGTTGTCTGCTAAGCACATCCCGTAAGAGGCAAGCATAGTGCAAAAC
This sequence comes from Melanogrammus aeglefinus, assembly GCA_900291075.1. Taxonomy (NCBI): domain Eukaryota; kingdom Metazoa; phylum Chordata; class Actinopteri; order Gadiformes; family Gadidae; genus Melanogrammus; species Melanogrammus aeglefinus. Next base: position 56,553 of record OLKM01000543.1, on the reverse strand, counting down.
AAAAGTACACCTTGTACTCAGGAGGTCTTCGGAAAAAGAAACTCTACACTCCCAACTACATCCGGGATGGTGCTGTAAACGGAGGGCAAACTCCATCAGCCCTGCTGGTGAACAGAAACTGAAAGGGGGTGACGTTAAATAGTTTGATGCTACGCTGATGTTCAGAGCTCCATCAGAGATAAGTGAACGGATGGACGGACCATTTCGATATGCAAGGCTAGACACAATATATCTCTGAGCAGATTACTGTCGGGCAGGGCCTTGGAGTACTCTGCGGACTCTCAGGTTAGCCCAATAGGAGATGGACTTTATAGAAAAACAGTTGGTTAAGTCAGCCGTCACACGCCGGTATTGACACCCCCCTGCTGTCCTGTCCAAGAGGGCTGATTCATCAGGTACAATACAAGACCAAATAGATAGAGAATTGATGTATTGATGATTAAGGCACACACCATCCAAAAATACAGATACACCTCATTTCCCCGACAAAATAAATATGTTTACTTGAACCACAGCCAAGGACACAACCATAAACACGTATTGAACAGAGGGGGATTTAGAAAGCGGCCTCACCAAACCCCCGTAACTCTGTCCTGTGCGGGTTTTAATACGAGGGATACGTAGTTGTTGTCCCATAATCACGACTCATGAAGTACACCTCGTCCTCTGACCACCACCAAAACTGGGGGTGGTGGTGGGGGGGCTGTCTGGTGCCACAGTGGACGAGATGGAGGATGGCTGGAAGGGGTCCTTAAATTATTTAGGTTAATCAGAGGGGGTTCTTTGGAGGCCAGGTAGGCTGACCCGGCCTGGAACAAAACCCGGGGTTGACCCGGGAACAAAATTGCGGAATGACGGTGGAGATGATGCATGCCACATGCTAGCAAATACGAATTTCGATAAACAATGATTTATTTACGATTTATTTACCCACAGGAAAACAAAAACGTAGAAGAGGGAGTGTGTGGCAAGTGTATGGAAAAGAAAATGTGTCCAAAATATGTCAATATGCCAATATAATCTAAATAACATCCAACCAATCGACTGACAGGAAGGACACAACATCAACAACAGTGAGTGTCAGCCAATGAGTGTCAGGCAATTTTAATGAATATGGGCCTTTATGCACAGAACCGACTTGTGTTCTTTGGGAGAACGTACTTGCTACTCCTACTTGGAAGTACGACCTTGCAAGGTCACAAGCACGCAGGGCAGCGTTGACAGTTTGAGACGATGCGTTCTTGCTGGTATTGCACAATATCCCCACGGCTTTATCACCAATAACAATTGAAGCTCATCTGATTACTCCTCAACCTTACACTAAAAAGTTTGTGTCTATTCACAATAAAAAAATAATGACAGTCCCCTTTCGTACGGCTTCTGTTGTTTAATTTATTACATGGGTTACACAGTTGTTGACCTGCTTTTCCTCTGTCTTCTACACCGTTAGCCCACACCATGAGGTGTTTATGGAGCTTTTCGGCTCCAATACTTTCAATCGTTCTTTGCGAAATGCTATCTTGTGCACTGGGACAATACTTAGTCCGCAAAACATGACGTTTCACAAGTACACAAGAACACAAAAGTACAGAGAAGAACGCAAATTGAGAAAGGCCCTATATATCATTCCTGTGAGGTGAGGAAATGTGTTAGTAACATTCCTACTATTTATATAAACTTTTCACAGAGCAGGTCCAACATGACAACGTTGATAAGTACACACAGGTTTAGAAATTAATCATTATTCAGCACCAAATGCGCAACCCATCGACGTGCTAGTCCAGAACTGGAAACCATGACACATTTACTGCATGCATAAACATGCATGAAAAACGCATGTGATCGTGAACATAACCTCATTGGCTCGTAAATCGAGTAGAAAATAAAAGGGGAACAAGGAAAAACCGAAAATCGATAAAAGGGGAAGATTTTCCATTTATACAACAGAAGAAAAAAAAAAGAATGATGAGCCCAATCAATCAATGTCACTGTAAAACACACACACACACACACACACACACACACACACACACACACACACACACACACACACACACACACACCACACACACACACACACACACACACACACACCACACACACACACACACACACACCAATGTTCCTTGTCTGCCATAGATTGAATAGAGGCATAGGAAAGGTGAGAAAGAGAAAAGTTGGATTGAGAAAGAGCGAGGTAGAGGGATAGATGGATAGAGCAAAAGAAGAATGGACCGACAAAGGAAGAGGGAAAGTGCTATAGATGGACAGCAGGTGATAGGGCTAGAAGAGAAGGCTGACATAGAGCACAGAGGCCTGGAGAACGAGTGGAACAGAGTGACGAGGAGAGGCAGAGTGGGATCTAGGGGGGGGTTCGGAGACACAGAGGGACAGAGATGAAGGAGGGATGGAGGCATGTAATAAGAGGGGCCAAAACTCACCAAGAAAACCCTGTAGGCGTCGTTCCTGGTAACGGGGCCCCAGCAGAGGTCGGTGTCGTTGTACTTCACAGTGCCGGCACTGCACGAGTGGTTCCCACTGCAGAGAACAAACACACAACTGTTTAGAGGACTTATGGGGAAATGGTGGCCCCTTTCATGTCCACATGACCCCCATTGTTTTTGTTTTATTTACTTGTTGACCCATGCTTTACCTCTCATTATGCAGAGAATAACATCATAAATATAACATAGGTTGTGGCTGGGGTGATAACTTGGGATATATATAGCGCTTTATTGCCAGTATTCGTGAATAGATGCAGGACCGAGATGAACAAGAAAAAAACAAAATCAAATCATTGTGTTTATATTGTGTAAATATTTCGGTGTGGAACTCCACACACACTGCCACTGAAACTAGCGTCTTCCCCCTGCTACTTCTGTGGGTCTTTGTTTTCAAACTCCTTGGGCCACGGCCATCTTTATGAAATCCTTTATTGGCGCCTCGTCCACTTTCAATAAGTGGAAATGGACGGCAGTCCGGGAGTGTGTGGGTCTGAAACCAAGCCTCCGCAGGTCCCGCGGTCAAACACATTATTGCTCTTCCTTCTCCTGAGGGGAGGGTGGTGGGGAGGTATAGGGACTCACTGTCTGCCACACCCAATGTGTCAAGTCGGCGTACTGCACATGCATACACGCTTTGTATAAGTGTATTGTATTTTGTGGAGATCTACGCGTGTGTGTGCGTGCGTCGATATTTCGTCTAGTGGCTAGGATGTTATCTCCCCTTCAAAGTGATCGGGTTCGACTCCCTCTATCTGCAGCCTGACCTTACGCACCCTTGTGCAAGATGCCTTACTCTAACCCTAACCCCGGCCATTTTGCTTTTATCAAAAATCACTGCGAGTCTATATAGTAACAGCAAATCTAAATGGTAAATGCACCACATTTACACAGTGTTTTTGTAACCAGTGGTCACTCATAGCGCTTTACAATACTGCCTAACATTCATCCGTTCATGCACACATTCACACACCTACGACGGTGTCGACCACGCAGGGTGACAGCCAGCTCGCCCGGGGCGAGGCGTATTGCTCAGCGACACCTCGACACTCAGCTGGGAGGAGCCGGGGGATTGACTAGCCACCTTCCTTAGCCACGTGCCGCCCTAACGTAACGTGTGTCTTGCCTTCACACACGTGCATATAGATTGTATAGTCCCGTCTATAATAGTATTGGTTCATACCGCAGCCAATCAAAGGGGTAGGGATATCACAATAAAGATTGAGGAGAGTGCTGGGTCTTACCAGGCGACCTCCATGAGGGAGATGGGCACTGCGGCAGCGTAGATTGCCAGGTCTCCGTACAGGTAGACGATGATGCAGATGTAGAACATGTTCACGCCCACTGGGAAAGGAGGAGAAGGAAGGGTCAGGAGAGCAGGGCCAGAACCGATAACATCCAGACACATTGACATATTGACGCCTTTATCCAAAGTGACCTACAACTATTCATAGACGCTCTCCCACCGACGGCGGAGTCATGCAGGGTGACAGCCGGCTCGTCAAAAGGAGTTAGGGTGAGGGGTCTTGCTCAGGGACACCTTGATCTCTCCGCTAGCAGGAGTCGGGGATCAAACTAGCAACCTGCCGGTTACAAATCAACCGCTCTACCTCCAGAGCTAAGAGGATGATCCCAGATACAACGCCAATCAACAGTTAAGCCTACTATGTGTAAGAGAATATGATATTCCTTCTCATCACTGGCCCCTTTGGCGGCTAATGGTATAAAAATTCAAGCCGGCTCAAACTCGTGCATTCAGTGCTGGGGTTGAAGCTCCATGGGTTGAGACAATAATGATCAAGTCTTTGTTAGATATTATCATAAATTACTGGGATTAGGCATCACTTCCCCTTCTGCCTTGCAAAACCTCCCAAGTTTTAATATAATAGGAATCAGCCCTCAGACTTTTCGATCCTCTACTTCTCATACTTTATGTTAAATTACAACATTTCCATATATATCCAATTTAAAGCGTTTCATGAATGTAAAATTCCCTTTTAAGGCATCCTTACAAAACAGAAAACGACGATGATTCTTTCTAACACCGTCTATCCAAAGACTGTGTACTTTGGGTTGTAATCCATCATGGCCCACCGGAGCCAGCCAACGAGATCACGCGTCGTGGCACCCCGAAACCATCGGGCCTGGTTTTAGCAGCCGGCTGCCAAGCGGCAGATTGTGATGGATAAAGGAGTGTCAGGTCCATATCAGGGAGTGATAAAGCCTCCCGCCAGACCAGTCTTACAGCCCTGTCACATCACCACAGGCACGACAAGAAACACTCATTACTGGATTCATTACATGTGTGTGTGTGCGTGCCCTACTCCCTACACACCGCGTAGAGACGTGCGTCTATTAGCACTTCCAAATCTTTACAGCGAAGAAGTCTTCAATGATTTGCCCCTTTGAGGTAAACACTAACCATGTTTGCAGTCACACACACACACACACACACACACACACACACACACACACACACACACACACACACACACACACACACACACACACACACACACACACACACACACACACACACACACACACACACACACGGCTGGGGGAGAGTGAGTGGGCCAAAGGAAGCCATCCATTAACACCAAGGAAATTAAGAGGAGAGCCAATTAGAAAGGAGGTTTCATAACGAGACGTTATGTGGAGCAAACTGATTGCCCCGCCGTAACTCGTCCGTGGGAAGCTTATCACGTGAAAGGAGGACACGTGAGCACAGTTAAACCCAGCTTGACACACACAGCAGTAAATATGCTATGACATTATAATGTTTTAAGACAACCCAGGAAGAACTGCAAAAAAAAGGGCACAATAATAAAGAGCTAGACTCATTTGAAACTCATATTTGCGGTTGGGTAGTTTCGCATTTCCAGCCGGTTCAGGACATCCCTTGGGGACCCAAACATGTCTCCATGCTGCAGCCTGTAGCCCGGGTCCATTAGCTCCACTGGGGGAGATAAGGGGAGACTGCATGCCCCCCCACCCCCTCTCTCCCCCCCACCCTGATGGTCTGAGAAAGCGATTGCAGGACCAGGATGGCCGCTTGTGCAGCATGGACTGTCAGCCGCCCTAACTAATACCCCTCCATTACCTGAGAACACACCAACCCCCCCCACCCCCACCACCCCAACACCAAACAAATGATGGCTGCTCGCCACGGCGGGGGGGGAGGTCTGAGGCCAGGTGGCGCTTAGTCCACGGCCCAATCCATCACAGGGCCCGCCCCCGGACCGACCCACCTGACCAATAGGAGGGCCACCTGTGTGGCCGGGGAGTTGAGGATAGCTGGTCAATGGGTGGGGGGGGATATTGTGGCGGTCTGGCCATTGGTCAGATTGAAAAATGAAATCATAATAACACTTGCAGAAGCTCTTTAGGTGAAAAAAAAAAGGAATAGGGTTGAAGAGGTTAAAATAAGTATAAAATATATATATATATAAATATATATTTTCTAAACATATAGCTCAAGATTGGATGCGCTGCAGGTATTACATTTGACAGTTAAGACCCAATTGGATTAATTACTCATTCTAGAAGACAATTTGGAACAAGCCCTAGTAAAGAGTTTACACGACAAGTCCGGTTCAGCCGAGGTGCTCTTTGTCACGGCCTCAAAGTTCCCATCAGAGCCACGCGGTCGGGTCTTCAGTTCAATAGGGACCAGAACCATTACCTCAATCTCATCCAACAGCAAACCACATATACTCTTGGTATAGACTTTGTACAAATTATAGGATTCCCTCTTCGTCATCCTTTCGTTAAACTGCATTCAATAAAAAGAGCATGGGAATAAACATAATACAACAAACATCCCATTGAGAGCAGCACACCTTGAAAGCCAATGGTCTCAGTTTTAACCAAGAATCAGGAATCCAATAAGCATCACTCCACTCACTGTTTACATGACAACTCCGGTATCGATCGGAACCACAGGCAAACTGAAATCGAGTCTGTGCCCCTCATACGTGGAAATTACCAGAACGAGATTGCAGCACTTTCCTTATTAGCCTTTCACAAAACCCACTACCAAACTCTACGCTATGTGACAGTTATTTAACATTTCTTCAAGCAGAAGGAATGGCATTTAGGGGAAAGTCATTCTGAGGCGGTAAAGATGAATGGAACAGGCGGTGCACTGATTAGAACAAAGCTCTGACCCTGCAGGGGGTGGGACGTGTTGGGTGGGGTATCAGGTGGGGGGGTGGGGGGGGGGGGGTGGTGGTTGGAGGGCTGCTGCTGGACGAATTAGCATTCAGAGCCCGCATCCTCTGGGCCGCCAAGGGTAGAACCGTGTGTGTGTGTGTGTGTGTGTGTGTGTGTGTGTGTGTGTGTGTGTGTGTGTGTGTGTGTGTGTGTGTGTGTGTGTGTGTGTGTGTGTGTGTGTGTGTGTCTGTGTGATGTGTGTGTGTGTGTGTGTGTGTCAATCCTTCTGTTTGCACAGCCGTCCCCGCTTACTGCCAGCTTGCGTTGCAAAGGGCGCAGTGAGACACGCAGGTAACTCTTCCACGCGGCGGCGGACTGCGTTCAACAAGGGCAGTCAACTCCAGCATCCACTCCGTGACTTCAGCAACATACACCAAAGTCGTCTTTCAATCGACTCTGCCGTGCGCGTCACACGTGTGAAGGTTAGGGTGATGCCTTCCTCAACATGCGTCTGCAGTGTTGCTGACCGGCAGATCGTCCCTCGTTGGCTGCGCTCCAAACCTGCATCTCTGCGGCAGTCTTGCACAAGCCGGCCCGACAGAGTCACACACATTCTTAAGGGAATCTTTTTTATTCTCTACTCAGTTTTCATATTGATGAAGTAGAGATGGTATATTCAAGGTTTCATTCGTTGATGTGATAAAATATAGCGATGCACTCTGTGAAAACACCTTCAAATCAATAATATATCCTTTAATATTAAACTTGTAACTGTAATATCTGTTCCAAAGTGTCTACCTGCATTAAATTTGAATCCAAACATTGAAAAAAATAAAAATAAAAGGAAGTAGGGTTACGACTCAAGGCAACTTTGAAACTTTTTTAGTGCCGCTGTCGTGTATGAGCGTTACAATGAGCGATGTTGAATATGAAATGCGACGCACACCGTGCCGTTATACTACCGTAAGTGTCTCTCTTGATCGCATTAACTCTCGCTCATACAAAAACATCCAAATCTATCGGTGTACTGAACCAGCTCCATACACCTGCGCACCGTGACGTTATACTATAAGCGTCTGACCATTACATACACTAGTATTTGGAAGATCCCATAAGACATGACCCTGTTTAAAATAAAAAAGGTTTTCAGTTCAATGCCCCTTTTTAACATAACATATTTTGGAAGTCACAGCAGTGACAGTTTGGGAACCCAAAAGGCTAACGTTGTCATCTGTTCTTTTGTATAATTGATGCCCACTGCGACAGGCCTAACTCAATAACAATTCTAGATTATTTGATTTTGACATAAAATAACGAGAGCTTTACTGCGGGAATATTAAACACAAGAGGGGGGCTTATCTTTCGATTTCAAGTCATCACCATCAAAGACTGAGCAAGCAGAAAAGGGGAAAAATAAACAACGGACATTCAGTCAGTGCGAGCCAGTGTTTAAAGTGCTTAAAGAACAACAGGCAGCAGGTAAATAGCTCAGTTTTAAAAATACATTCATGAAGCCAAACTCTCCTCTGGGGGAAAGACTCAATGCCTGTAGTGAAGGAAGCCATATCTGAGCGATGGGCCGACATATTGAGTGGCTCTGAAGTCTCAACTCAAAGGTTACAACATTAAATCATCGATATGACACCCCTGGGATAACTCCTGTCCACAGCCTGCTTCTACAAATACAAACCGAAGATGACAAAAACACTATACAACCACACGTTGGATATTTGTGCTGCTGGCTAGGATTGAGACACCTTGCTCAAAGGCACTAAACTGAGGACCATAGGGGTCAAACCTGTGGGTGTGGGGAGGGGGGGGGGGGGGGGGAGAGAAAGAGAGAGCAAGCGAGAGAGAGAGAGAGAGAGACCACTGTTCTCCACCAATCAATATTTCCTACATGGAGTCCGTTTGCCAGCAAGAGAGGTCGTCCTCAAAGACTTATCTTAGTACTCCAAGAGAGTAAGTGGCTACTGGTGTTGTTTTAGGAGTGTAGTTATGTTGTTTGTTTCTATGAGAATGAATGGATCAGGGACGGCTGCAAGTGCACACGGTCACTGCGGAGGACATGACCATTTAAGCAACGAGTGGGGGAGAGAGGTGTAGATCAAGTGAATGGTAAAACGATTTCTACGTGGGTGTGTGGTGTGTTCCAAGTGCTCCATCTAGTGGTCAAAGGGAGCCACTGACAGACGGTGATGCACACTGAAAAAGGCAGAGAATAGCTTTGGCTGTGAGCCCCACCACAGGAAAAAAAATCATGTTCACCCTCAAGCTCCCCTAGAGCAGTAAACAGGAGTAACGCAGCTCTGTTCTTGGTTACTGAACAAAGTGTTCCCATGTGGCACAGGGGGGGGGCGAGCAGGCCGACGTGAGTGACCCCCATGCCTTGTGGGGAGACCCAGTGATGCAGCACGAGTTTCTAGATTAAATTATGCTAGCTAGCACTGCCATTCATTAGCACCACTTTAACTCAAGCATCACATGCATCAAACTCCTTTAAATTGTGTACCCCGACTACTGCACTGCTGTAAAGTGTGTACACCGACTACTGCACTGCTGTAAAGTGTGTACACCGACTACTGCACTGCTGTAAAGTGTGTACACCGACTACTGCACTGCTGTAAAGTGTGTACGCCGACCACAGCACTGCTGTAAAGTGCGCCGACCACAGCAGTGCTGTAACATGTGTACGACCACCACTGCACTGCTGTAAAGTGTGAACCCCGACTACTGCACTGCTGTAAAGTGTGTACACCGACTACTGCACTGCTGTAAAGTGTGTACGCCGACCACAGCACTGCTGTAAAGTGCGCCGACCACAGCAGTGCTGTAACATGTGAACACCCACCGCGGCACTGCTGTAAAGTGTTTACGCCAACCACGGCACTGCTGTAAAGCGTTACTCTAACCACTGCACTTCCGTAAAGTGTTTATGCTAACCACTGCACTGCTGTAAAGTCTGTACGCCGACCACCACAGGCACGTGCACAGAAACTCAAAGAAATCACACCTAAGCACTTACACACAGCGGAAATCGACACAATTGCATGTACGTGTGCGCACGCACGTGCAGTTTCTGAGATGAAACGGCTGCCTTGATGGGGTCTCTCCACAGGATCATTACGAATTTATTAGTCTGAAATGACATCCCATTAGAAGGCTAAGTATCTCACAGTGTGAATGTGAGAAGACTGCCAAAGAGGTGAGAGAACTTGTAATGGACAACATCACACCCTCTCTTCTTAAAACCTCCTTCTTTCCCCGCAGAGTGTAGTTGCTGTTCAGTAGCACACAATGACTTGAACAGGTAACTCCGCCCCTACCAGAACATTACCTTTAAGATGACAACACCTGTGGACGGGGTGACCCCTATAGGATATCGCCTTTAGGATGACAGTGGTGTCATATAGAACATCACCTTTAAGATGGCAATGGTTTAATATAGAACATCTCCTTTAAGAGGGCAACGCTGTCATGTAGAACCTTACCTTTATTGAAGAACATGGAGGCCATTTGTCCCATCTCAACCCGCTCCACGATCTCAAACTGATCCACATGGCCGCTAGATCGCTCTGGAAAACAAGAAGGGGGGAGGAGGAGAACCATCACAGGAAGAACGTCGATTCGTTGGTACTCATTTGGCAGACGCCTTTATCGAAAGAGACTCATAGCGAATACAGATGCCGGTCCTTCAGAAGGAGAGAAGGAGAGAAGCTTTCTTAAGGGTGCCTACAGTTGACAGATACTAGATAGCAGATAACCAAACAACTTCTCCAGCAGGTCGACATGAACAGCGACTGAGGGTGGATTAAAACTCCCTGCGGTGGGAAAAAGTGAAACTACGCAGCAAAAGCCCTAACACACCTCGTCCACTGCCAACATCGATCCGGGGTGTTATCTAAAGGAATATAAGGAATGTATACATCCCAATGCTGGGTCGGCTGGGGTCAGTCCAACACAGCCATAGATAGCGTTGTTTTGCCTAAAAATAAATATCGTGTCAATCATTTGAAAATGATTTGGGTCGGCTTAGCTCAGGAGGTAGAGCAAGTAACCGGAGGGTTGGTAGTTCGATCCCCGGCTCCTCCTAGCTGAGTGTCGAGGTGTCCCCTGGGCACGACACCTCACCCTGACTGCTCCTGACGAGCTGGCTGTCGCCCTGCGTGGTTGACTCCGCCGTAATATAGACTGTGTGCGAATGTCAGTGAGAACCACTGCCAAGTCAATTTGGATAAAAGTGTCTAAATGCAAATTAGAGATTAGAGAGCAGAAGACACAAATGTCAGGGAGGGAGACATTTACGAGAGGTTGATACTCTCGAAGACAAACCACCGTTCAACAGATCATTATCCAAAACACAGATGCTTCCGGGTGGCCTCACGCCGGGTACTCACGCACGGAGAGGATGGGCCGACTCTCCGGCTCCGAACGCCCCCGCACCATGACATCATCATCAGAGTCCTCCGAGGTGGAGTCGGCGGGGTCGTCCTCCTGGGAGAGAGGGCGAGCGATTGGTAGAGAGAGGTAGAAACAGAGAGGTGGAGAGAGAGAGGGAGAGAGAGAGAGAGAGAGAGAGGGTGAGCGAGAGTGAGAGGTAGGAACAGAGAGGTGGAGAGAGAGAGGGCGAGCGAGAGGGAGAGAGGAAGAAACAGAGAGGTGGAGAGAGAGAGGGTGAGCGAGGGAGAGAGAGAGAGAGAGAGAGAGAGAGGGTGAGCGAGAGGAGAGAGAGAGAGAGAGGTGAGAGAGAGAGGGTGAGCGAGAGTGAGAGGTAGAAACAGAGAGGTGGAGAGAGAGAGGGCGAGCGAGAGGGAGAGAGGTAGAAAAAGAGAGGTAGAGAGAGAGAGAGGGTGAGCAAGAGTGAGAGGTAGAAACAGAGAGGTGGAGAGAGAGTGGGTGAGCGAGAGAGAGGTAGAGAGAGAGAGAGGGCAAGCGAGAGGGAGAGAGGTAGAAACAGAGAGGTAGAGAAAGATGTAGAGAGGTAGAAACAGAGGTAAAGGACGAGATAGGGAGGTAGAGTGAAAGAAAGAAAGATGGTTGTGATGATCAGCTCAAAGGACCAGGAAACGACTCATCACATGGGCTGTGTAGTGGTGAGGTTTGTGTTGAGCTCGCAGCCAAAGGAGCTGCTGGGTTTGATTACCAGAGTCCAAAGTAACGCTGTGGAACTCCTCCTAGGCCGGCGTCTGCCCTATCAGCCGCCACCTGCTCCTCAACGACACGCATCTAGCCGTTATTCAGTGACCGGACTATTTTAACCAAAGCGACGACAGGGAATTCAGATACATGACATCAAGGAGCAGGTAGGGTTTTAGTATCTTAGTCCAACATCCTAGCCACACAACACTATCCTGCCCAACTTCTATCAACAAATTGAATTCTGACATGTCAATGTATTGACATATTTTTCCAGCCTTGTCCGAAATGGGGAGACAAGCTCAAGGGGCCAAGTAAAACTAAACACCATGCATTAACATAACAAGTAGAAAGGAGGTTAATACAAACAAAGCCTACATTAGCAATTCAGATGTGAATGGAGTAGTACACTTTATGAAGAGAGCGGGACTTCTACTTTCGGAACATGGCTTTCATTTCCTCTGACTCTCGCCATTTTTTTTATTGGTTAAGGAGGCAGGAAGAGGGAGTGAGCTATAAACCCGGAATGACTATTCAGCAATAGTGTTCACTCCAGCCAGGAGCACTGAAGGCCCGAAGCCCTTGGGCCATAACGCCAGACACGAACCAAAATGACTCCATAAATACAGTCCACACTTTACTAATACAAGAACATTCATTCACCTCCATCTGTACGTTAACTGCAAACATCAGCAGGATTGGATGACTTCGAGGACTATTATGAGGTTCCATTTCAAAGACCTCTTTGAAATAGTTAACTGGACATCATAGCACTGCAGTTGAAATAGCACGAAGAAGAACACCTCAGCTTGGGTTGGAAATAAAAGCGATCCCATTAGGGACACATAAATCAGCTCAAACCAAATGCAACACATTTCCCGCAGTGTTTAGTCCACATATAACGTGTTCACGCGCTTTAAAGGATCCTGTCCTGCATCAAGGTGTCCTTTTTTGCATTTCCATCTGTAAACCTGGCGACACCATGGTCTGAGCTACTAGTGCTTCTAGTGTTTGACACACAGCTGTGAGGTTCAGGGGTTTGTGTCCCCAATTCCTCAGGTCTTCCCGTAGGCATCCCTGCAAGACGCAAGACGCCCTAACCCAACAACTTGTCAACCATAGAAGTTCAACGCCAGCTAGTCAGAAGCAGTAAGGGTAAGGCGCAATGCTAAAAGGGGAAAACACCAACAATTAGCCATGATGAGAGTTGAACCTGTCAACCCCTTTCAGGTTAACAGATTGCCAGCATGACCTCCAAACAGTAATTGCCAGTCTGCTCGAGAGCTAAGAAACATGTACAGGGGGACCTGTGGCTGACCAAAACAAACACTATGACCTTATTCTATACCAACAGGCCTGACGCAACACAGCATCATGAGCACAACAAAGACACGATAGTTTCTCACCCTATCGCCTCACCCTTTGTCATAACTGTTGATGTATTAAATGTTATTTCCTGCCGTCTCTCATCGTACGTAGACATAGTGCGAGTAGATTCTCCTTCTTTGTATTCTACCCATCCTGTACTTGTCGCTGTGCTTCCACATTTCCCCATCTGCGATCAATAAAGTATTCAATTATCTTACCAAGAGCTACGTGAGCGACATAGGCACCAGCATACACCAGGATCTAGCTTCCTTTAGCTATAAAAGCACTAAGGCTGGGAAATGGCTACACGGAAAGCACTGCTGAGCGCTCACCTCCTCCTGTTCCCTCCTCTTCCAGCGAAGCTGAGCGTTAGCAGCGGCCATCGCCTCGATGACGAAGGTGGTCGTCATGTAGCTGTGGGTGAGAGAGAGAGAGTTTGAATGAGAGAGGTAACGGCAGTACTACTGCGTTTACATGTTTGTCAGGCAGCGATGCACATCGACATCCATGCATTGATGTTGGGGGGGGGGGGGGGCAATCATTTCAATATTAGCTTCTTTTTTTTGAGAGTTATAGTGTATCATCAGGAAATTAAGTTATAGACTTATCATGATCAAAAAAATAATAAAATATGAGGTTTGAGCGGTCAATGAGGAAGTGAAACTAGTTTTTAGTCCGATACCATACATTCAATTTCATTATACTTATATTATGACCCTCAGATAGACTGCTTACAATGGTATATGTAATCCATTACATTTATATTTAGGGCATTTAGCAGACGCTTTTATCCAAAGCGACTTACAATAAGTACATTTGTCAGAAGAAGTGCAACAATATATCGCTGTCGGTACAGTCAGGATGTTCATAGAACCAAGTGCAAGTACAACAATCACTAGGCTAACCAATTCCCCGTGGGACAGCAATGATAGCAGCTACTGCAGTTGCTCCACAGTTAAGTATTATAATACAATACAACACAATACAGTGTACAATGGTGGCCAGAGGGGGGAGGGTGGCTATGCCGAGTCGAGGTGGACTCTGAACAGGTGAGTCTTGAGTCTAATTCATGATGATAATACAACTTTCCGTCTCACCTAGACCCTTTGCAACCCATGTGTTTAAAACACAAAAAATATCGCTGTTGAATAAGCCATCACTTCATGACAGAACCCCTAATGCAAAGCCATTGTAACGGCATTAAAAAAGGGCGGGACCTCATGAACCCCAGGAAGGAGATGAGTGACAGGCTGACGACCCAACCGGCAGTGGCGAAGGCCCGGGGCATGGTGAGCGCTCCCGTCCCCACGATCAGGTTGAACATATACACCAGGCCCACCTGTCAATCAACAGCACCAACAGACAAGCGTTAGACACAGTGTAATAGCAGTTTATGATGAGTGGGGCGCCACTGGGTCTGAACCCCTATTATACACCGCCTAACCTGAAGGGCCCCTAAAGAAAGACACTGCATCCCATTCTCTACCTGAATCTTAATGCCCTGTTAACTTAATTCACTGTCCGTCAACTATTTTCAGTTTTTAGAAATTAAACTACACAAGTACTACATGAGTGTACAACACAAGACAATCGGTTTAGCCAGAGTTTCAAACTTGAGGTCTGGTGTAAAATGTATGTGGAAAAAAAAAAATATTTTTTACAATTACATTACTGCAGATGGTGCTGATGAAATAGGGTACATTCAGGAGTTCAACATTGAATAAACCAACTGAATCGACCGAACCCCAACCCTTTAAACTGTGTTGTTGTATGTTAACATAAATGTTTTGGTCACATGTAATATCCGCACTCTTAAACCGATAAAGAGACCATCCTAAAAAAAAAAGGAAACAATTTCATGATTTACAAAGTGATCAACGGAGTCTTATTTCAGAACGTTTTAAAGATTCATTGCATCAGCTTCCTGAAACCACCCATGACAGAGAAAATAAGGAAAACAATTTCATGATTTACAAAGTGATCAACAGAGTCTTATTTCAGAACGTTTTAAAGATTCATTGCATCAGCTTCCTGAAACCACCCATGAGCAGAGAAACTAGTAAGTCTCTGGTTTACTTTGAATTAAACAAAGTCAGGGGACTTATCAAAGAAAATATAGCACAACTCGTCAAATACACAAAACAGCCAGAGCGTAACTTCATGAGTAAGGGTTTACACTTCCCCTGCAAATAGTGAAGATAAGCAAAACCCATTCCTCTTTGTGGTCATGTCATATCACATGCACTTAGGGATAGTCTTTAGTACTCAGAGCACTGAATATGCATACACAGACCAAGAGAGGTAAAAACAGTACATGTCATACATAATAAATAACTACAATGAAGGTTTTAAAAAACAATTCCAACGAAATGTGCCACCAAATAACATACAAGGATGCCAGGCATATTTGCTTTAAATTGCTGGTCGTACTGGTCAGTTACTACCGGTTTAAATGATAAATATTCTATCATAAAAAGTTGAAAACACAAAATATACACTTTTCATATACTTACAAATGGGGAGTAGGGCTCCCCAGACTCTGTGATGCCACCTGCCATGGTTCACCTCGTACCAGGATCACTGCCTGTCAGGGACAATACTTTACAATACAGTACCATGCATCTATAAACGGACATGCACATGAACACACGCACACATGTTCCCTGATATCGCCTTCGAGGTGAACACTTGTTGTTGTCATGTTAAACACATGATGTGTCATGACGTAAACATCAATATCGGCCAATAGATGCCACGTATGAGTCTGACCACCAGCAACAGCCTCTGTGGATCCGAGTCCATGTCACTCCATTGACATTGTTAATGTAAACAAACGAACTAGCCAAGACATACAATAGTCGCCCGACATTTGGACACAATGATAAAAAAATCCTCACCTCACTTTAAATCACTTCTAGTTGGGCTTGCTAGCTGCGATGCTAACAGGATGCTAGCAGGATGCTCCTGGTTTGTCTAGGAAGAAGCCAACCTAGCGAGCTAGCCTACTCAACACAGCCCAAGGCGACATCGTTTAAGTGTCGTTTGAGGATGGTGTGTTGAAAAGAAAGCCATACGTCAGTAGTTTAGAGTCCCACTGGTGTACAGTAATTGTAATAACACCCAGGTAAAGTTAGCTGTCAAATGCCAAAGATGTTCAAAAATCATGGGGTCCGTCAGGTGTTCACTCGTGCATTGTCCTTGCGGCGGCCGATGCGAATAGACCTCTCTTTCAAACTGGATTATTCTTATCCGTGGAAAAGTTAGGATTCCTCTTCGGGTACTTTTTTGGTTTAATTATTTGTTCTCTGATGGCAAGCCACTTTATCAAAACAGTTTTAAATGCTGATCAACGTGAAGCTCCGCCCGCACAAGTTACAACTGGACAACAAAGCGACTTTCCCTCCTTCTCAGCGTTGGTCACGTGACCACCAGAGCAGCAATGTTTACATTCCAAATAAATATTAGAAATATTTTAAATTTCAGAATATTATGCACTTTTCCGTTATGTAAAATAAATACGTAGCTTGGATGTTAAATAAAAAATATTGATGTATTTGTTTTGTCAAAGTCAATAAGAAGGCCCATTTATTTATGAACTTTCTGGACTTTTATTTGTTGTTGCGTTATGTATAGTTCCAATCTGATAGCAGCAGAAAGCATTACACCTATGTGTCGTTAAAACGTACACGTATCTCACGTCTGTTTGAATAATCCTGCAACAAGGTAGACAACAGAGTTTGGCCCCAGTGAGCTTTTCCGCTCTAAAGTCCGGGATGCGAAGGAGAAGGAATCGTTCAGCGGATTGATTGGAAGAAGTTATTTTTTGTACCCTTGGATCGCCTCGATCCGGAACGATCATAGCGGGAACGTAGGCTATTTGTTTTGGATAACTGTAGTAAGACACTTGTAATAATTACAGAGATGAACGGTGACTGCAGAGGGATCGCCAACAAATGTATGTTGGTTTTGTGGCAAGTTTGCAATGTGTGCATGTCTGTATTTTTCGCTCTTGCAGCCTACGTGCAGGTGAGTGGTTCTGGCTCCACAGTGCCTTGTTATGTCGGACTTTCGATTGACATTAATATTTAATTTTCCTTTTATATAGATCAATGATCCCGACGCAGGGCTGTGGATGGTAAGACCGTTGTTAGGCTTTGGAAATCTGCAAATCCCATTCCATCAACGTTTTCGTTTACAAGATGGCTCTTTTCAGGTTGGATACGCCGTTCCTGCAACTCTTTGTATAACTATCGGGCTGAAACCCCAGGCGACAGGTACAGAAACAACTCACAGTGGTCTATTGTTTTTAGTTTACAAGAGTTGACTTAGTACAAAGTCCTTCAATCCTCCGTGATCAAACGACCCAGTGGCAGTGAGGATGGTATCCATGGCAAAAGCGCCATCAAGTGGCCAAAAAGCTATCACTGCACATTATGTAAAATTTTCAGTTCAATCAGTTTGACTCTAACAGAGGTCAACTGTTGGTCTTCTTCTAAACAATAATATTGTAATGACAATATTCTCGATTATTTTCAGAATGGTTGGCTTGGAGGAAGATTGCTGATCTCCATGTGATGGTTTCAACCACCGTGCTGGGCATGTTGGGCTGGACCTTATATAGAGAACGCATCACCAATTTGTTCCAGCAAGAGGAGGGGAGGTGCGTTATGTTGCATTGATTTCTATCGACCCCTGAGTTTAAACGGGGGACCTGTGTAATTAGTATAGGGCATTGTGGCAGAACTGTCTTCATGTAACAGTACAGAATAGTATGTAGGAGGAGGACTACCCCATATACAATATGCTAGAATGAATACAGCCCATAATAATGGTCAAATTTCTCATTAACCAACACATGAAGGATAAAATCCCTAATTCTTGCATCATATGCATACTTGTTTCTATACAACTACAACTTTTTAAACAATATATTCTGCCTCATCTTTTATTTTAGGGATGTTCTAGAAATTAAGACTCTTACATCAAAATTGATGCATGTCTTTCCAACAAGTGTTATTCTGGGGCCTTGTCTTAGTAGGTGCGCATGAGGCTGATATGTTTAATAGTGAACCCTGCTGGCGTTATAACAACTTTTTTCCCTCCTTTTTTCCTCTAGAGAATTTTCCGGACTAGTGTTGACTGTAATATGGCTTCTGTTGTGTCGCCGCTCCGGAAGGTTGGGAAGATATTTCCTGATTTAATTTAAAACGGAACCATTTTTTTCTTTTTCAACTGAATGTTGCTTTTACGATTGTGTGTTCTCACCAGGGGGCCAGTTGGAATTCTGCGAGTGTCCACTGCCACGGCCATCACAGTCTTCCCCTTTGTGGCGTGGATGTACTACTACCACAACAAGAAGCTCACAGCAAACTGGCCCTCCCACTGTCAGACGGCCATCTAGAGCCCACCTCCCTGCCTGTTTACTTTTTATATAAAATATGACTCTTAATCAAGGCGATCATGCACTTTCAAAACAACATTGGGACATTAAACTGTTCTTCTCTAAAGCCTCTTTAATGTTTCTATGAACTACAACGAGTCAGAATCTGAAAGTAAACGTGTGGAATCCTATTAATATATATTAGTCAATCTAGATATGACCAGCATACAGCTCTACCCTCAGTATCAATATAAGAAACATTGCATGATATAGGAATATCAAATAAGAATAGTTTAAGTCTGCAGTCTACTTCATGGCGTCGGTGTGTTTTGAAAACATTTAAATCAACCGCAATACATACATCCGCCGCTAGATGTCCCAAGTGAGTAATATTATCCAACAACAGCATAGAATGACGCAACATCCGGTACGTGCGAACAGCAAGCGCTGATCTTAGATCAGTTTATTCACCACAAGTTGTGGTCAAATTACAGTGTGAAAAAATACATAACCTGACCCCAGGCCGGCTGAGTCTACACACGTTGTGTAAATTGATGTCTACTTCCTTGTCGAACGCGACAGTTTCAGGCATCATAGACATGACCCTGAGAATCTCAAACCCCAATATGTGGTACCGGCTGGTTCTGCAGAGATCTGCGCGTACACACGCACTCCGATCTATACACAGCGCTCTACCGGGACGACACGGCACGTTATCCAATGTCATGGCATCTTTAAGACTCCAGTGCCTGGTAGGTCAAACCAAGAAGATGTTATAACATGAATGAATGAGATGAGGTGTGTGAGTGTGTGGTGAGTGAGTGAGTGAGTGAGTGAGTGAGTGAGTGAGTGAGTGAGAGAGAGAGAGAGACTGGATATGATTGCCCTGCCCTGATGATGTCTAGAACCTGGTGCTGTGTGTGTGGTCTGTTTGTGTGACTATAGGATAGTGTGTGTGTGGAGGATCCTATCTCAGTTTTGGCTGACTCTTGAGAGTTCATTTTGTTCTTTGACTACCCCCATCCAGGCCCGGGTAGAGATGTCCAGGACAACCAGGTGTCTACCGCCACTCTGCAGCAGAGCGTTTTCATCTCTCCCTCCTCCACCAGGTCAAAAGTCCAAGTCCAAAAAAACCGGGGTATGACTGAGTCAGACTACAATAGAGTCTGTGTTTATATAGCTAGATATAAAAGAGAGACTTATACTGTTGGCAGAGACTCAAGTCATGGTTTCTGTCAAAGGGACAGACTTACCCATTGTTTGGTATTCTTTTTCCGCACAGCCTGTGACGTGGAAATCTTTAGCCATCACATTCGCCATCGGCGGCACTGTCCTGGGTCTCATGAAGTACTTCAAGAAGGAAAAAGAGGAACGTAAGAGCGCTGACTGTCAATGTTCACATAAGCACATTACCAGTATACCAGTAAAAATATACACAGAGGTAGGTTACTATGTATTACAGTACAAACACATAGGCTTATTACTTTAATTATGATACGTTGGAAGAGTTGACTTGACATCTTTCTTATGGGAAATTGGGAATTGTATATTGTGTCTATGTGAGAGTGTTGTTCATTCATTAATCCTTGTAATGCTTCACACATTGAGGTGAATCTTTAAAAGCCAAAGAAGATATGGAAGCATATACCTGTGTGTGTTGTGTGTGTGTGTTGTGTGTGTGTGTGTGTGTGTGTGTGTGTGTGTGTGTGTGTGTGTGTGTGTGTGTGTGTGTGTGTGTGTGTGTGTGTGTGTGTCTCTCTCTCTTCAACCTCAGTGCTTGAGAAGGAGCGTAACAAGTCGATAGGCAAGGCTGCGCTGGGCTGGCCCCTTCTCCCTGGTGGACCACAACAACAAACCCAGCAAGAGCGAGGACTTCCTGGGCCAGTGGGTGCTGCTATACTTCGGCTTCACGCACTGCCCCGACATCTGCCCCGACGAGATCGAGAAGATGATCGAGGTGGTGGATGCCATAGGTGACCCACTTTTATTTCCCCCCCCCCCTACGGACCCTGATGTTAAATGGATGCTATTCTGCTTCCAGCAGCGTTATTGAAAAGCTATTTCAAGCTTCAAGAGGTTGACATCATGAAGGGGCTTGTCCAACCTGATGTATGATGGATAGATCAGCCCACCTTCCTAGCCAGTGGACTGTACTGATTGGTTGGCTGGATCTGTCCATCATACATGTGGCTGGACACATGTGGCTGGTTTTGCAAGTGTAGATTGTAAGATTCTTGTTAACAATGAGAGCTTTTTTTTAATTTGTCCCCGCTGAAAAGTTGTGGGTTCGAACCCCAATGTCTGCTGCCTAAAAAGCCTGTATAGTCGTCTTCTGTCACGGTCAGCTCACGTCACAATGGTCGTTCGTCCGAGTCGCTTCTCAACGATTGCATGGTAACTGTACCAACATTCCCTGGCGTTTGCTTCCCTCAAGACAAGATAAAGAGCATCCCGGACCTCACCCCGCTCCTCATCACGATCGACCCCGACCGGGACACCGTGGAAGCCATGGCCGCCTACGTGAAAGGTAGGGTAAAAATTATCATGCAAACCATAGGGAATTCTTCACAATATATTCAACAATTATTTCACCGTAGTGGAGAGTAGCCCCCTCGGGGGCTATTCCCTGCTATCCATGAAGCCTCGGGTAAAAACATATCCCGAGTTTGAGATCTCAATCATCGGGATATTGCCCAATATCCCGAGATAGCGAACTAATTAAATTGCGCCATGTTAGGAGGTTCACGTGTAGCATATACTAAATAGATATATATCCTGACACTGCATGCATAAGGACCATAATGCCAAAGCAACCCAAAGATGATTACGACGCAAAGTTTATCATGCAAACCATAAAGAATTCTTGACAATATTGCTATACTGTAAATTCCCAGGGTATAGCAATGAATGAAGAAACACGATGAATTGGACTAAACAGTAAAAATGATGAGTAAAAGTTGATTGTGCTTACCATAGATACGATTATTCACTATGTTGAGACGCAATATTGCCAGCTGATTTGTAAGGAGCAGGCTGTGACATAAAACTACAATATGCAGATTTCTCTGTTGAAGAATTGAATGACTTAATCAGGATCAATTGTAGCTAACAACATGGTTGACATGAGGATATTGAAACATTTTAACTTGAAAGTAACAGTAAGTATTCATAATTCATTGTGGTAAGGTGCTGTGGAGTGTTAATGTATTAATGAGCCCAACTTTGACTGTATATATTAGACAATGTTATAACGGCACCTCTCTCTCTCTGCCTGGCAGAGTTCTCTCCCAAGCTGGTGGGTCTGACAGGAACGAAGGCCCAGGTGGAGCAGGTGTCCCGGGCCTACAGGGTCTACTACAGCCAGGGGCCCAAGGATGAGGACAACGACTACATCGTGAGTTCCCCCCCACCCACCACTTCGCTGGTCCACTCAAGCTCCACCTGAAACCGAGGAGGTCTTTACTATTTAGCCGTGAGCAGGAGAGACGCTCTTCATCCCAACAAGGTTTTGTTTATGAACCCTGCAGCGTTTTCCCTCCCTAGTTTGGTTCCTTTGCGAATATTAGAACGCAGCAATCAGACCGAAACAGGTGGACCAGAGACCCCCACAGACCAGATGGTGTGTGCTTTCCAAGCCCACCCGGGAGGGGTTTGTGTGCAGTGAGATTGCGCACTCTGACTCAAAGGAAACGTTAGAGACTTTTAATAAGCTTTTCCTCAATTTAAGCTAGCATTTTTGTCCTACACTTTTTAATAGGGTATTGTGTGTGTGTGTGTGTGTGTGTGTGTGTGTGTGTGTGTGTGTGTGTGTTGTGTGTGTGTGTGTTGTGTGTAGTGTGCCATCTTAGAGATCAGTGTAGGTTCATCCTGACAGAGAATTCTTGACAATTTTGCTATACTGGAAGCTCCCAGAGTATTGCAATGAAAGAAGAAACATGATGAAGTGGACTAAACAGTAAAAGAATGAGTAAAAATGTATTGTGCTGTACATAGTGTGTCGTGTGTGTGTGTGTGTGTGTGATGTAAACACTTAAAAATAGTACTAAGCATTATGTAGCATCTTATCCTAAGGGCTTAGGCACTTGGTTCTATAAACATCCTTACTGTACGGACAGCGATAAACTTCCTTCTCACAAATGTACTTTCTGTAAGGCTCTTTGGATAGAAGCGTCCGCTAAATTCCCTCAATGTAAATGTAAACGTATCGCAGTTGTGGCCTAACTTTGGCCGTGGTCTCTCGGCAGGTGGACCACACCATCATCATGTACCTGGTGGGTCCGGACGGAGACTTCCTCGAGTACTTCGGCCAGAACAAGACGAGCACAGAGATCACCGGCTCCATCGCGGCGTACATGAGGAAACACAAGAAGGGCAAATAGAGACTGGACCGACCTGCACCGACAAACCCCAGGCCATCACCAGGGACGGGATCTCCCGACTCCTGACTGATGACCACACGCTATAATGACAAATGACCAATGATCATTCAGATGATTATTTTCTATGTATTTATTTTTTTAAGAAAAAGCGCTAGTGTGGGTGGACTGCAGCGGTCTGATGAATGGCGGGGTTTGTGGCTGCCCCTCCGGCGTGGATTAGAAGTTAAATTAAAGATAACTCAACCATGAACGTCTGATACACTTCAGAACGCTGGCTGCGTCAGAAGAATGTAATATAATGGCAGTTTGCCTTCACCGTGGGTAAGCAGCTAATGCCTGGAGCTTTGGGCAGTGAAATAAACACAACCACAACCATCTTAAAAAAGATGGACCCCATTTCAAGATAAAAGTGCAATTTGGAAGAAAATAAGAACTCTTTTTCTTTGTTCATTGTAATCACTGCCTTTTTTTTCCCGCCATGCTTTGCATTGTTTCTGCACTACTGGCCATCTTGATAAAGGGTTTAACTACTTTCATTTCAGTTATTTTTGTTCTGAGATTTTAAGAAAATAAAAGCCAAACGTTGTCATCTATATAAACAGTGCTTGAAGCCAGCGGAGCAGTTAAGAAGCACACAGTGCTCCTAAAGCCATCCACTGCCATCCGTCCCACGACATTATGCTCCACCCCTTAAAGACCTGACGTGTTCAGACTGTTGGTATTTGTTTACCAGACATTTTGATCCTATGCAAGTGAGTCGGAGTTAACCTCCAACCAAAAACGAGGAGAATTCACAAAGTCAAGGCAAGTCACAAAACAGTGCTACTGAGTAAAGGAAAGAAACTGGACAGAGCAGCGATAGGAAGGACATTTGCACACATGACGGGTGTTTTTCAAGCTTAAAAATCGATGTAGACACAAGCCGGCTGGCAAGTCTTCACACAGTGTTTGACCTGCCTTCTTGTGGCTCATGTTCATGGCCCTCCTCTCTACCTTGACCCCCTTAAACACCTTCAGTTCTATTTTTAAAATCAATCCCCCCTTCCCCTACAGGCCCAAGCAGCTGAAGGGGTTCTCTGTCTCAACTTTTCTCTCTCCTCTTTTTCCCACCCTCTCTGTTTCCCTCCGTCACCCTCTCCCACTCTCTGCCTCTCCATCCTTTGAACTTTTATGATTTGTGTCCGGATAACTGTCTGCTCTCTGGCCTTATCCACCTGCCAGCAGAGAGATGGTGGTGGTGTTGGTGGTGGTGGTGGTGGTGGTGGTGGATGGGGATGGGGGTGGATGGGGATGGGGGTGTTAAAGTTAGGTAAAGTCTGGTGAACATTTGTTCATCTACCAAGGAGCAGTTGCAGAGGCAGCTGTTGTCCGAGCTTGTGGGAGATAAAAGGAAAGACTGATTTAGACTCGTTATATCCACGCCAATTAAGACCGTCTGGTCGCTCACTGACCGCCAGGGAACGTAGAATCTGATAAGAACTACACCGGTATAATATTTTGCAAACCGAGAGATGTACGGGCCTTTCATAGTAATATAAAGGGAGCTGCACAAGAAGACTGATGTTCCCTAAATGTACAACAGCTGGATAATGTCAA
This sequence comes from Melanogrammus aeglefinus, assembly GCA_900291075.1. Classification (NCBI taxonomy): domain Eukaryota; kingdom Metazoa; phylum Chordata; class Actinopteri; order Gadiformes; family Gadidae; genus Melanogrammus; species Melanogrammus aeglefinus. The sequence continues at coordinate 32,038 of OLKM01000543.1, read as the reverse complement.
GACAACCAACTGTTTACTTCCAACAATGATTCATTTCACTGGGATCATAACAAATGCATCTTGATCCCATTAAAAAGGGGAAGCATTCACCAGTTGGGGGGGGGGGGTTGGCGATATTAACATAAGAACTAAGACATCGCACTGGGCTGACACACACACACACACACACACGGCCGAGTGGAACCACATACTTGTGCTCTATGAATACGGATTCTTGTTGATAGAAACACGCGCCGACCGGCTTAAGACCGAGCTATGGGGATTTGTGTATTCATTGTTCTCCCCCGTCAAGGCAAACTGACATGTTCTGCATTCTCACGACCACGTCTGCTGATGGTTTTAGCGCGAGCCGAGCGTTCTGCACTCTGTGACTCATCCATCAATCCAGACCCAAACCAGGATCAACACGGCAGCCTTCACACACGCAGGGAATGCGATGCAAGTGATCCCAATGTAAACAGATACAATATAAATGTAATATAAAAGCAAGTATTTATGATGATCGGATGGATAAGTAGTATTATAAGTAACAAAAAAGCTACGTAAAAAATCGATGTCAATAATAGTTCATCAATTAATAATAAAAGTAGGCTATTGATATTCTTAGGGGTTCAAGCATGCACAATTGCCAAGGTAATCTTGTGGCAAAATACCAAGCAATACACAATGATACCACAACAAAGATATTAGAAGTACAAGATAGCTAGATTGACGGGTACTAAATAGATATACAAATTAGATTACATGAAATGTCATGGCTTTTGGTCTGGCTGGAACCTGTTTGATATGTGAACGGCTTGCTTTGATGTGCCTCGACAACTTAAGACAAAGACTGTCCAGCAATCTCCAGCTCATCCTGGTCTTCAGACCGCCATGGCCATAATCCAGGAGGCCTAATCTCGCCTGAGCCCGGAAAATGATGAGGGCCATGTTTGGCCCCGTAGCCCGTAATCCGTGGCCCTTAGCGATCATTGCTTTTTAATCGGCCAAGGGCGCGGACCACAATCGAATCTGTTTACACATTACACAATACAGCTATACTTAGGTTGTTTAAAATACAAAACAGACATGAAACAGACAGTGGAGGACTTTCTCCAACTTGGCTTTTAAGCCAGATATGATCTCTCTGGCCAAATATAGGAGAACGCGTTAATACAGTCCCGGCATTGGTGTTATAAAGGCTGTCAAAATCTCGTTAGGCTCAGGGCATGTCTATGGCACACTGAGTATTGAATAGGAATAAACCAAGAGAGTGATAATCATCTTTCAGACAGCTTTTAGAAACCTTTCCTGGATTCTGTCAAACATTTTCGTTTTGGGACACTCAGGTAAGCACTATTCACCTCTTTTTAGAAAGAAATACAAAAATGTACATTACTTTATTGTGGTTGTGTCTATCTCAATGGGTAGAGCATTGCATTGACATAACCAGGGTTGGGGGTTATATTTGACCTGCCCCCACCCCCCCATGCTAAGAATCTATACTATCATTGTATTGATCAGGCCGAAAAATGGCATTTATACTTTGTTAGCCTCTAGCATAATTGCCAAATTTGGCCAAGAGTCATATTTTTGGCCAAAGTCAAACCTAACTACTCTCCTACTGCTGCTGATTCACTGTAATTCATTGGCTGTATCCTAAGCCAAGGATGGATCCATTGTATTTACGTTAAGTCAAGGATAATGAGCTTCGATCTAAAATGAGACTGAGATCAAGCAGAGCATATACTATGAATTACAGCCAGTACAAATGTATTTATTCCGATTATTCCACGGTCCACAGCCAGGTCTAGTAGGATATGGGCGACGTTGAGATGGCGATATTTGGGGTGGCGGCACCGTTCCTCCGCAAGCCGGAGCGAGAGCGGGTCGCCGCCCAGAACATGCCCTTCGACGCCAAGACGGCCATCTTCGTCACCGACGCGAGGCAGGAGTACGTGAAGGGCAAGATCAAGAAGCAAGACGGCTCCAAGATCACCGTGGAAACTGAGAACGCAAAGGTAGGCTTGGCATAAGGACAGCTCTGGCCCTCATCTTGTTGATTACAGACTAGATAATATGGAGAGAGTTTTTTGGTCTTCTGTTCAATCAAAAGGGTTTAATTGATTTTAAAACAATATCATTTTTAACATATTTTACTGATTAAAATTTTCTTAATTGCTTTTTCCAAAAAAATTATCTACGGTTGGAAGTAGCACCCAATGCAATGGTCTGTTATTGCTGCAGTCTGCTGCCCAGAAATAACCATGAAATGCTGTTATTTATCAGAACTGAGTAATCAACAAAGTTGTGTGATAATCGTTGTTATTTGATTCATGTTAAACACCTTAAGTATAACACACACTTAAAAGTGGGTTACACATTTCAGAAAGATTTACGTGTTAATCTAATGTCATTGAATTGAATTTGACGCATTATTAGTAACAGGCTTTTCTCTTTGTTTCCTCCAGATTGTGGTGGTTCAGCAGGATGACCTGCGGCCTATGAACCCCCCCAAGTACGATAAGATCGAGGACATGGCCATGCTGACCCACCTCCACGAGCCCGCCGTGCTCTACAACCTGAAGGAGCGCTACGCTGCCTGGATGATCTACGTAAGACCGCCAAACCAGAGGGCCGGGTTAGCAGGTGTTTGGGTCAAACCAAGGTACCATTGAGTAGGGTTGGGGGGGGGAGGCATACGGCCTTTGTAGAGCGAGAATGTATATTGAATGTGTACATCGCAAAAATGTAAGGCATGTGCCTCCCCAGACCCGCCATGAACAAAGGAATGCTTAGAACGATAATTAATTAATGCTGGCACTCATGGTAACAATGCACCATGACATCCACACTCGCCCTCCCATCAAGATCACATGACACTGCGGTACAATTATTTCAACTGTACATCCTACTGAGGTCCAAGCCCTTGTCTCCCCCTCCTTCCAGACCTATTCGGGGCTGTTCTGTGTGACGGTGAACCCCTACAAGTGGCTGCCGGTCTACAACCCAGAGGTCGTGGCCGGATACCGCGGGAAAAAGCGCCAGGAGGTCCCACCGCACATCTTCTCCATCTCTGACAACGCTTACCAGTACATGCTAACCGGTACGCAAACACTAACAAATTGGATCACACAATGGTTACGTCTTTTAGGGAAGAAGTGTTAGAAGAGTCCAAGGCGCCTGGATTTCTTATTTTCAAGTGTCTTATATTAGTGTGAGTTTTAATATATGACAACCTCCATGTACATATTTATCCAAATTGTATATAAAAGTAATATTCTGTCAGTAACTTCCAATTCAGGACACACCTGTGTGAATACTTTATTTAAGTATGAATCCCAAAATAGTATACAAGACTAAATGATGAGTTATATATTGTTCGTCTTTTTAACAGATCGTGAGAACCAGTCAATCCTTATCACGTGAGTAACTAATCCACTTCCTGTCTTGACCGTCACAATAAGAGAACCTCATCTCATTTCATCGTACAACTTTTGCAGCGGAGAATCCGGAGCTGGAAAGACTGTGAACACCAAACGGGTCATTCAGTATTTTGCAACAATTGCATCTTATGGGGATCCAAGCAAGAAAGAGCCACTTGATGGTAGAATGCAGGTATTTACCGACCTCTGTACCAGCACTCTCACTCTCTACTCAGACAAGCATTAAGCAGATTTATCCAAAGTGACTTACCGTCATTTTCAGATACATGTCTGGTATATTGCCCAAGGAAGCCTGCGGCCATTGGGGTTCGAACCCAGAACACTTTGGCTTGGAGTCAACCCTAACACCCTATCCACTAGACTATCCTGGGACCGAAAAAAATACCTGCAAATCCCACAAATTCCTCGTTATTTTTTAACTGCTCCTTCAAAAGTTGCATAGGCTGGCCTCCATTTTCCTTTCCTTAAAGGACGTTCTTAACTGTTTGTTGCAACCAGTACAAGAGACCTTCTTCTTCTTGTGTTTATTTTAAACAAGGCCGTATGCTCCTTTTAACAGGGAACCCTGGAGGATCAAATCATCCAGGCTAACCCCCTGCTGGAGGCCTTCGGTAACGCCAAGACTGTCAGAAACGACAACTCCTCTCGCTTCGTGAGTCTTATTCTGTCAAAATCAAATAACACCAATGCCACTCTATTATATCGGTATTCTTTATAAGTATTAAAGGCACCCTCTTGTACCACCAGCTGTGAAGTTGATTAGCCATTACAAGCTATTCCATACCTTAGTTACATCACATGTGGGAGTGTCCACCCAGATGTATGATGCACAGATCACTCTACAAGCTAACCCAGTGGATTATACCCCCTGACAACCTGGTAGCTTGGTCCAATAAACATCAAACATGTTGGTTATATAGGGGCCCTTTAATATGCATAGATAACACTGGTAACAATACCTAGGAGCCTTATGCTGATCATAATACTTATCGTCATCAACCCTATCATAATTAGTGTTTCAGGGCAAATTCATTCGCATCCACTTTGGAACAAAGGGGAAGCTGTCGTCGGCTGATATTGAAACATGTAAGTCTGACTGGAGCTACGTATGCTAAAGCTAGTCCCGGGATATAGGCGAAGAGATAGGAATATTTGACTTTGTACGTTAATCCCCAGATCTACTGGAGAAGTCTAGGGTGACCTTTCAACTCCCGGCTGAGAGAAGCTATCACATCTTCTATCAGATCCTGTCCAATCAAAAGCCAGAATTAACTGGTAGGTGGTCACATGACCTGAACACAGTCTTTATTCCACTTATTGGATTTAACAGAAGTTCTTCTTTTAAAGTCTTTGAATTTTTTTGAAGCATACAGCCAATAAACCGTTTACAAGGATCAATATTTGTATTATACCAGAGTTGCTGCTGATCACCACCAATCCTTATGACTACCCGTTCATCAGCCAGGGGGAGATCACTGTTCAAAGCATCAGCGACCAAGAAGAGCTGGTCGCCACTGATGTAAGATATATATGCTTTTATTCAAAGGAATTTGGATGTGAGATGTGAATCGGTCAGGTTCCTATCATAAAGGAGCAGGTAGAGGTTAGAGCCGCTTGCTCTGGGATGCCTCCAGGTAGACCGCTAAAATTTGGGTTGAACCTAATGGCTGGGACTGTCCCAGAAAGAAAAAAATACATAATACAAAAATCTGACAAGAATTTTGATAATATTGCAATCATGCAATATTATCTGGGGTCTTTCAAAAAGATTCTTTACCAAGTGAATTATTACCAAGTCTGCCAGTAAACTCAGAATGTAAACTCGGGTGGTCTAAACAACGTTCCTTGGTTTCTGTAGAGCGCGATTGATATCCTTGGGTTCAGCACCGAGGAAAAGATGGGCATCTACAAGCTGACCGGCGCAGTGATGCATCATGGGAACATGAGGTTCAAGCAGAAACAGCGAGAGGAGCAGGCTGAGCCTGATGGCACAGAAGGTGAGAGGTTAACAACCTGAGATTGGCTACAAGCCACAAGAAATGGTCAAGGATAAACCTTTCGAGAGTTGAATTGGAATGCATGCAGAGGTCCAATAAAAAATGACCCACTTAAAACCAACTATTTCAATTATTGTTGAATCTTGCGGCTTGAATCTTGCTTATTGCTTGCCTTTCTGCCTACTCTAACACCTTGTTCATTTTGTTATATACATCCTTCCTCTTAGTGGCAGACAAAGTGGCTTATCTCATGGGCATGAACTCTGCAGATCTACTGAAGGCACTATGCTATCCAAGAGTGAAAGTTGGAAATGAGTATGTCACAAAAGGACAGACCGTGCAACAGGTACCCTGCCCCTTCCATCATTCAGTCTGTTGAAATGTTGAAAATCTGATTTGATCTGCAACACTTTACAAATCCATTTGAACTCTGGAACCTTTGATGACAGGTGAACAACTCAACGGGTGCCCTCTCTAAAGCTGTCTATGAAAGACTGTTCCTCTGGATGGTAACCAGGATTAACAAACAGCTCGACACACAACTGCCCAGGCAGCACTTCATCGGCGTCCTTGACATCGCTGGCTTTGAGATATTTGAGGTAAATGGGACTCATACAACCTTTGTTTGTTAGTCTACTTATGTATTTGTGAATTAAATGACACAATGCCTTGCAGATGAACAGTCTGGAACAGCTGTGCATCAACTTCACCAACGAGAAGCTCCAGCAGTTCTTCAACCACCACATGTTTGTGTTGGAGCAAGAAGAGTACAAGAAGGAAGGCATCGACTGGGAGTTCATTGACTTTGGCATGGACCTGGCAGCCTGCATCGAGCTCATCGAGAAGGTAACCTGCACTGTTTCAAGTTCCACCGCCGGTAGATCCACCAAAATCCATCTCTACGATGTCCAGTCTGGGATTAAAAACAGGACCATCTCAAAGTACAATCTTAGTTGTTGTTCTATCTCAGTAGACCATCTATCCATATTTATCCAGGTTACACAAGTTCGAAGTTAGAGCACATTCACCATCATCCACCTGGAAGTAACTAGAAACATTCATTTATCTATATTCATCTATTTATACTCCATCCATCCATCCATTTATCCATCAAACCAAACATCTAAAGAAATGGTTCTCCTGCATGCCTCCAGCCCATGGGCATCCTATCCATCCTGGAAGAGGAGTGCATGTTCCCGAAGGCCACCGACGTGTCCTTCAAGAACAAGCTGTGCGACCAGCACCTGGGCAAGAACAGCTGCTTCCTGAAGCCCAAGGCTTCCAAGAGCAAGGCCGAGGCCCACTTCTCCCTGGTGCACTACGCCGGCACCGTGGACTACAACATCTCGGGCTGGCTGGAGAAGAACAAGGACCCGCTCAACGAAACTGTGGCCCAGCTCTACCAGAAGGCGGGCCTGAAGCTGTTGGGCAAGCTGTTTGCCACCTACGCCTCCACCGACGGTCTGTTGGCCTCACCGTCTCCTTATCCCCCCACCCTGACCAATAGTCCTGTCCTGTTCACAAATTCAGGAATGCTATTCCTCTATGTAGTATAGATATAGTAGTGTGTGTAGTATACTATGTGTTTTTTTGTCCATTTTCTTTTAAATACCCTGAGTGAATATGTTCATAGCATTGGTGGTCCGAGTCAGAATCGAACCCCCAACCCTGGCAGTGTTAATGCCATAGCAATAGTGCTACCAGTTGAGTGAGACAAGAGGAACCCTACTTGCAATGCAAATCTCTTGTTAATTTTTTGTTCTCCGTCCTCCTAGACGGAAGTAGGAGGAGTGCCAAGAAAAAGGGCTCTTCCTTTCAGACGGTTTCTGCACTGTTCAGGGTACGGTACGGTTATGTATTTTCTTTTGAGTTTTACTTTCTGCAATTATTTAAGAAGGGGAAATAATCTCTGGGGTGGCATCTTTCTTACGCATGTCCTACCATGTCTAAGGTTAACAAACTTTTAAATAATATAAAAGGTGATGAATAATGTTCTTGTGTGTTCTCTTGGCTTTGTCTCCAACAGGAGAACCTCAACAAGCTCATGTCCAACCTCCGGTCTACCCATCCTCATTTTGTCAGGTGCATCATCCCAAATGAAACCAAAACACCAGGTAAGACAAACCGATCAATAGGTCGCCAGACCTCCCTCGAATGTGATACTTGTAAATGGTATCAATACCGATACGAGAAAGATGCTTAAATGCTCAAGAGTCCTGCCAAATCTGCCTCATTTTCTGCACCCATGGATTGTTTTATTTTGAATATCCAGTGAGGACATTTACTATTACCTTGCCGGTGTACTAAACGTATTATTGATCAGATCATTCCATCTTTCAAGTCACACTGATTCCATGATACATGCTAGTGTGGCGCTGCTGAGCGGTAAAATGATTGTCCTCCAAGGATCCATGGAGCACTACCTCGTGCTGCACCAGCTGCGCTGTAACGGGGTGCTGGAGGGCATCCGAATCTGCAGGAAGGGCTTCCCCAGCAGGATCCTCTATGGGGACTTCAAACAGAGGTCAGCCCAGGACCAGATTCCTACCATATCCTCTGCCAACAGCTACCATCCAGAATGTCCCTATCTGCAGACAGCTCATAGTCATAACTCGTTTGCAGTTATCAGATGTGTTAAAGGGGGAATGTTATGCCACCGGGTGTGAGTGTGATTAGCCATTAAAAGCCTGGAAAACTACGGACAATTTTTAATGGCTAATCACACTCACACCTGGTGGCATAATATCAACCCAATAATTGTGTAAGATATTTAGGCATGCACACATACACGCTTTCTAGTATTTGGTTACTAATCATAACTTTATTGTTTTTTTTTACTTGCTTATTTGTTACGTGCTGCACACGTAACAAATAAGCGAGGACGCCTGAAATCCAAGCATTTCATTGCCTTTGATTACTCCTACACGTTTTGATTGGCTGCACTGCATACTACTGCATACTACAAACTACTGCATACTACAAACTACGTACTCGTCATCACAGGTACAGAATCCTGAATGCTAGTGCGATACCGGAAGGGCAGTTCATTGACAGCAAAAAAGCATCAGAGAAACTTCTCGGCTCCATTGATGTGGACCACGCCCAGTACAAGTTTGGATACACAAAGGTAGTCTCAATGGCAAAGCTGCATTACGTGGAATAATTAATAAATATAAAGCATACCATAAATAGCAGTGATTATAAAGAGGAACAACTTCTACTATTGTTCTCAATTGATCCTTTGCACGAATCCACCAAACACAGTAAATTGTGTTGACCCTTATCCCATGACATGATGCAGGTGTTCTTCAAAGCTGGACTGTTGGGTCTTCTGGAGGAGATGAGAGACGAACGCCTGGCTGTGCTGATCACCCGAATTCAGGCCGTTTCCCGCGGTTACGTCGGCCGGCTGAGATTCAAAGCAATGACCAAGAATAGGTGAATACAGCATCCACCCTCTAGTATGGGGAATATGCTTCAAGAATCATGCCTGAGTTTCTTTCTTTGTTTCCAGGGAATCGATATACATCATTCAGTACAACATCCGCTCCTTCATGAGTGTGAAGAACTGGCCCTGGATGAGACTCTACTTCAAGATCAAGCCGCTGCTCCGGAGCGCTGAGGCGGAGAAGGAGATGCAGAACTTGAAGGAGGAGCTATCCCGGCTGAGAGAGGAGTACCTCCGGTCAGAGGCCCGGAGGAAGGAGCTGGAGCAGAAGATGGGGATAATGGCTCAGGAGAAGAATGACCTCTTCCTTCAGATTCAAGCCGTAGGTTATTTTGCTAGTCAAGAGATATGCCCCTGCGTGTCAAAAAGATTGAATGTATATCTTACATATTTTATCCATCTCTTGGCATTCAAATGTTGATGAGGGTTGCATGTCGGAAATGATTTGCACACCACTTGCCTACCTTAAACAGTAAGAGTAGATTATGTCTACTCTTAGCTAGATAAATGTATAATCACACACCAGAAAATGCGAAAAAGCACATACCTTCTCGAAGAGCCACTTAAGCCACCCAGAAGGTACTGGATCACATGACAATGTCATTGTTTTCAGAAATAGGTGCCCAGCCACCTGCCAGGCCAACCTTTCCTTATTCATCCACTTTGGAGAAGTCTTTGTGTTGTACTTGTTGACGGAAGGCTAAACGTTCTGTGAACAGATTGATCCAGCGAAGCGTAGAAACAGGTGACAAAGGTCGTGTGTGTGTGTGTGTCTCGCGTGGCAGGAGCGGGATAACCTGTGTGACGCCGAGGAGCGTTGCGAGGGCCTCATCAAGAGCAAGATCCACCTGGAGGCCAAGGTGAAGGAGTTCTCAGAGAGGATGGAGGAAGAGGAGGAGATCAACGCCGAGCTGACGGCCAAGAAGAGGAAGCTGGAGGACGAATGTTTGGATCTCAAGAGGGACATCGATGACCTGGAGCTCATCATCGCCAAGGTGGAGAAGGAGAAGTACGCCACTGAGAATAAGGTCAGTGGACTGTGGTCTTCAAACCGTGGGTTGTGAAACTATTACTAGGGAGGTAGAACTGGTGGGACTTTTTCTAAGGAATATGCTTTGAATTGGATCGCATAAAAGGGACAAAAATGATAAACAGACAAAGTTCCTTTGCGCAGGTCAAGAACTTGGTAGAGGAATTGGCAGGACTTGAGGACCACCTGCTTAAGTCTTCCAAGGAGATTAAATCACTACAAGAGGTGCATCAGCAGACTCTGGACGACCTCCAAGCTGAAGAGGATAAAGTGAACTCCATGACCAAGAGCAAGGTCAAGTTGGAGCAACAAGTGGATGATGTATGTATCACCTTATTAATGTTTGATGCTGTTATTTTATGCTTTGTTGTTGTTATTTTAAGTTTTTTACTCTATATAAGGTGACCTTTGGTGACTTGAAAGACGCCAAAAATAAAATGCATTATTATTATCTTTATTTACCTTCCCAAAACAAAATTGGAGAACAATGTTCCAGTATATAAATAGTGTTTTTAAAACATGTAAATGTTAACATTTTCCAGCTCGAAGGGTCCCTGGAGCAAGAGAAGAAGGTCCGAGCCGATCTGGAAAGAACCAGGAGAAAGCTGGAGGGAGATCTCAGGCTTTCCCAGGAGAACATCATGACCATAGAGAGTGACCGACAGAGGCAGCAGGAAACACTGAAACAGTACATGCACCTCATCTCACATGACACCAGGATTCTCTAGGAACCATGTGTAAAGGTTAATTATAAACTAATAAATGATATTATAGATAATAACCAAATAATGGTCTTTATTTTTATTTTTTTTCCCAGAAAGGACTTTGAGGTCCTCAACCTCCAGAGCCGAATGGAAGATGAACAAACTCTTAGTGTACAACTCCAAAAGAAAATCAAAGAGCAGCAGGTTTTTATACCTATATACTGTATATCTCAGGGGTTCTCTTCACTCCTCCAGTCCCAAATGGCTAAACAGACACTCTAAACCAACATTACGACTACTACTATAGTTCATTATAAAATTAATATTTTTTCAGACTTCCATGTTTGAAAAGAATCAAACCACGCAATCATGTTGGACTAGTTCCAAAAGTGCTGCACAACCTAGTTTCTAAAGTTCGGAGCAGCTGTAGGAATCAGAAAATCACGTTTTTTACCTATACCACTTCAAGGCCCGGATTGAGGAGCTGGAGGAGGAGATGGAGGCGGAGCGTTCATCCTGGGCCAAGGTGGAGAAGCAGAGGTCCGACCTGTCCCGGGAGCTGGAGGAGATCAGCGAGAGGCTGGAGGAGGCGGGCGGAGCCACCGCCGCCCAGGTGGAGGTCAACAAGAAGCGGGACGCAGAGTTCCACCGCCTTCGTCGAGACCTGGAGGAGTCGACCCTGCAGCACGAGACCACGACGGCCGCCCTGCGCAAGAAACAGGCGGACGGTACCGCCGAGCTGGGCGAGCAGATAGACAACCTCCAGAGGGTGAAGCAGAAGCTGGAGAAGGACAAGAGCGAGCTCAAGATGGAGGTGGACGACCTTGTCTGCAACATGGAGAGTGTTATGAAGAGCAAGGTGCGAGTTTTGAGTTTTATAGATGGAGGGCAGTATAGTGTCTGGGCTAGGGTGTTTCAGTGGTACTTGGTTTGGTCACGATTGTTTGCAACCCACTTGTAAACGTTGTTTTAAGATGCTCTTAGTCACTGCAAGACTAAAGCGTCTGCTAAATAATTCAAAGACAATTAGGAGTAAATATTGAATTGTCTTGAAATATTGCAGGCAAATCTGGAAAAACTGTGCAGGAGCCTGGAAGACCAAAGCACCGAATACAAAAGCAAAGCGGAGGACGCCCAGAGGTCTCTGAGTGATTACACCACACTGGCCAGTTGTCTGCAGACAGAAAACGGTAAATTCAACGTACAAAGTAAAAGAACAAAACAACTATGGTAAATGTAATGCTGTTAATAAGCCACCAACTAAAACCCTCAACAGGGGAACTTTCCCGGCAGCTTGAGGAGAAGGAAGCCGCTCTGTCTCAGATACACAGGGTGAAGAACACGGCCAGTCAACAAACGGAGGAGCTGAAGAGACATTTGGACGAAGAGACCAAGGTCAGACGATACGCAAAGGGCCACAAATTGCAAATCCTGTGCTGATGCTGATACATTAGAATTAGAATTACATGATCATTCCTCATCTGCGCCCGTTCACTTCTATTGTGTCGTGCAATTCAGGCCAAGAGCTCCCTGGCCCACGCTCTGCAGTCGGCGCGCCACGACTGCGAGCTCCTGCGGGAGCAGTACGAGGAGGAGCAGGAGGCCAAGGGGGAGCTGCAGAGAGGCCTGTCCAAGGCCAACAGCGAGGTGGCCCAGTGGCGGACCAAGTACGAGACGGACGCCATCCAGAGGACCGACGAGCTGGAGGAGGCCAAGTAAGGAACCCTATGGTAGTGGTGGGTGGCGCTTAGCGTTGTTTCCTTCCGGAAGTTCTAATTTGTTGTGCTCATTGCATGTCAAATGATCTATCAATCTAAGTTTATAATCGTTATCTTATATTTAACATAAGCATTACAATGTGTACAATGCAAATCCTGAAATGTAAACTGAATTGAACTTCGACACAAAAGGAAGAAGTTGGCTCAGAGGCTTCAGGAATCCGAGGAGTCAACGGAGGCCATAAACGCCAAGTGTGGGTCGCTGGAGAAGACCAAGCAGAGGCTGCTGGCCGAGGTGGAGGACCTCAATGTGGAGCTGGAGCGGTCGAATGCATCCAGCGCCATTTTGGACAAGAAGCAGAGGAACTTTGACAAGGTACAGTCTATTCCGGACTAGAAGGGCAGGCTCCTCATAAGAATGTGTTCATGCAGTGAAAGAGAGTAGTAATCAACTCCTCTTACAAGTCAGGGTATCAGCGCCAAATATTTCAGTTATGTGTTATGGATTATTGCAATGCCACTAAAAGCTATCTCAAGTGATTCACAGTGACATAAAGATGCAGTAATTTGTGGCATGAAAAGCAGTAAGGTGGATCTTGTTTAAGGCTACCTACAGTAAGACTGAGCTTGAACCCAGAGCTTTTCGGCTGGGATTCAAACACCCTAACCCCCTGTCAGGTTCTTGGTGAATGGAAACAGAAGTTGGAGGAGAGCCAGTCTGAACTGGAGGTCTCTCAGAGGGAGTCCAGAACCGTGAGCACCGAGCTGTTCAAGCTGAAGAACTCCTACGAAGAGTCCTTGGACCACTTAGAGAGCATGACGCGGGAGAACAAAAACCTTCAGCGTAAGAAATAACGTTTGACTCAAGATTCTCATTGTTGGGTGTTGAGTGGACTTTTGTCGTCTTCTTACCTGACGCTTTGGCTTTGCATTACAGAGGAGATAACCGACATCACCGAACAACTGGGCCAGTCGGCAAAGACCATCCACGAGATGGAGAAAGCTGCCAAGCAAGTGGAACAGGAAAAGAGTGAAATCCAAGTTGCTCTTGAGGAAGCAGAGGTGCCTTGTTTGCCTTTATTATCTACTGATCACAGTTAAGTCTCATCTGGCCATGGATGTTTAAACTATTGTTTCAATACTGAAGGGGTTTACTTATCCCTATACATTATATTTGCTGTCAAAGTGATAACCACCAGTAATGCTGAATGAATATGTGTCTCTCAGCATTGAATGATAACAGCTAAATGACTTGTCATTAATGGAATACAATTTCCCAAGAGTTGGTGCTGTTTCTCTTTCGCTCTTACCCAGAACTAGTGCCACCAGGCCTAGAGTGGTCGCACACAGGATAGTTCACGGTTTGAGGGATTTTCTGGATTCATTTACACATCCTTAATTTAAATATTGTTGCAAGCTCCTCGCCGTATAACCACAGAGCGTAGGTTTTAAAGCGGCGTCATTCCACTGACTCCGTCACGTGTTGTCCTCCAGTCCTCCATGGAACAGGAAGAGGCCAAACTGCTGCACCTCCAGCTGGAGCTGAACCAGATCCGGTCAGAGAAGGACCGCAGGGTGCTCGAGAAGGACGAGGAGCTGGACCAGCTGAAGAGGAGCCAGCTGAGGGCCGTGGACACCCTGCAGGGCTCCCTGGACGCCGAGACCCGCAGCCGCAACGACGCTGTGCGCCTCAAGAAGAAGCTGGAGAACGACCTCAACGAGATGGAGGTCCACCTAGGCCGTGCCAACTTCCAGGCGTCGGACGCCACCAAACAGCTCAGGAGCCTCCAGGCACAGTACAAGGTGAGTGACCAACTGTACTGCAGTGATGTTTACCGACTGCTTTGTCTCCTGCTTTGTCTAGATGTTCAAACTCCTTTGACCCAGGATTCCAATAGAGAAACAAAACGGCAGCTGAGCTGCCATTTTACTTTTTACATAAGGGATCAAATGACATCATACAACACAAACACAAAGCATACTCCTAAAGTGTAGCCCACCGACGTTCTCCCTCTCCTGACAGGACACGCAGGTTCGTCTGGATGAAGCTGTCCACAGCCAGGAGGACCTGAAGGAGCAGCTGGCGATTGCGGAGCGCCGGAGCGCCCTCCTGGCAGCGGAGGTGGAGGAGATGAGCGAGGCCCTGGAGCAGTCCGAGAGGAGCCGCAAGCTCGCCGAGCAGGAGCTGGTGGCAGTCAGCGAGAGGGTTCAGCTGCTTCACGCCCAGGTGACACGGGAGCATTAAAGATACGCACCGTAACTCAAGACAATAAGGCAGACCTCTAGGCAGCTAAGTCAATGTCAGAAAGAGGATAGTTTTTTTTACCTTTTGTTTGAAAGCATTGAATCACTCAAGTGATATATTCAATGTATAATTCTATTGAAGACTAGTACTATTAGTCTATTAACCCTTTTCTTCCTCACCTGAGCAGAACACCTGTCTCCTGAGCAGCAAAAAGAAGATGGATTCTGATATTAGTCAGCTGCACGCTGACATGGAAGATACAGTCCAGGAAGCCCAGAGTGCAGATAATAAGGCCAAGAAGGCCATCGCAGATGTAATCCTCCATCTTTATTCTGAGTTTATGTTTTATACCCGTAAGGATCACTGTGGAAAACGCCCTAACCCGTTCCTCTTTATTCATTAAAAGTATTCTGAATTGCTGCAAATCAGTAGTTATAGCAATGTCACTACGCGACCCAGTTTGAATTGCGTCATTCAGGCATGTGAAAATGTAATGGAGCGTGTTTCCCCCTGCAGGCGGCCATGATGGTGGAGGAGCTGAAGAAGGAGCAGGACACCAGCGCCCACCTGGAGAGGATGAAGAAGAACCTGGAGGCGACCGTGAAGGACCTGCAGCAGCGCCTGGACGAGGCCGAGAACCTGGCCCTGAAGGGCGGCAAGAAGGAGCTGCAGAAGCTGGAGACCAGGGTACGCTAACCCCCACTATGTGAAAACTGAAATCATCAATTTCCTACATGTCCCAGAATGCACCATGTTTATCTTATCCACTCACTGAAAGCTAATATTTCTGTTAGAGTATATCAACCTCTGGCTGCTAGCTGACATTAATTATTGCTTATACTACATTGTTTATTTTAAATAATTGTATTATAATTGTGAACTTTAATTGTGCTTGCCATTACTTTTCCTTGAATTCTTCTTTCAGAGCTTGTTATTATATATAAGGCTAATACTACAACCAATAATAATCGATTGCAGTGGAATTGCATAGAAAATGAGTTTGACACCTCTAATATAGACAGTAACTAAAATATATCTAACCCTGACCTGCTCCTTGAGAATTTACTTAAAGATAAAAAATATAGAATTAGTAACCGACAACCTGATACACAGGAAGCATCAGGAGTCTCATCTAGATGGTTTGATCATTGCCTGGGTAAGACCCTGATTAGAGATCTACCCTATAGATCTCCAGATACCTCTACTAGGGCAGAGTTCATCCAGGTGTTTCCTCAGGTCCGGGAGCTGGAGGCTGAGCTGGAGGCGGAGCACAAACGCAGTGGGGACTCCATGAAGGCTGTGCGCAAATATGAGCGAAGAATTAAGGAGGTCACCCATCAGGTAGGCAGATTTCACACACACACAAACACACACCCCAACCCACACACACCTACACACACACACACACACACACACACACCTACACACACACACACACACACACACACACACACACAACACACACACACACACACACACACACACACACACACACACACACACACACACACACACACACACACACACACACACACACACACAGTCACCGAGGTGGAAATATTGGAAACTGTCTTAAAAAAGCAATGGTTGAGAATTCCTCAGATATGGGTGCATCCCTCATTCAGTTTCGACTTGGTACTTTGCTTACACTGTGGTTCATCTGATGGTGTGTGCGCCGAGCATCCGCCCCCCCCATCCACCCACCCACCCACCCACCCCACCCCTCACTCCCAAATAAACTGAACCCCCATAGCTGATGCCGGACCTCACTGTTTTTTAAACCCTGGCTATGGCCCTGTTTACAAGAACAGTAATGAGCAGTGTTTCAGGGGGAGGAGGAGGTGAAGAACGCGGCCAGGCTGCAGGACCTGGTCAACAAACTGCAGCTCAAAGTGAAGGTGTGCAAGCGCCAGTGTGAGGAGGCGGTGAGTGGCTGCATGCTCAACCCTTACTTTCAGACGCCAAATCAAGTGTCATCTCACGTGTGCTTTTGTGCTTGAGCGTTTAACGGGCAGGTGGGCAGCATAAAATTGTCATTCGTTTCTGTACAGTAACATTCTAATCTTGCGCCGAGACAAAGGTCAAGTACGTAGTAAAAACTCACAGTAGTCATAATTAACAAAAGAGGCTAAGGTAGCAAAGAGATAAAATTATAAATATTGTGCTTGAGAAAAGGACCAAAAACGTACATTCCCCAATAGACATTTAAAATGATTTCAAGGCGTTTAAAGTGCGTATTGGAAGTTAATTTTTTTTTAAATATTTATACATAACATTCTCTGAAAATTTCCCTTTGAAATTGAAATGCAGGATTTTATCAGTTAAAAATATTATATCGGCAAAAATCCCAGTTTTAAAGTGCCTATTTTGAGCAAGGCTTCAAAAACCGTTGTTTTTTTATGTGATACGTCAAACGCGTCATATTACGTAGGAATTGGTAGACGGTCGCTGTTGCTGCCTCAGCTCTATGCGTAGTTGTGAGTAGTTAGAATAGAATAGAATCTTTATTGTCATTGTAACAGTACAAGTACAACGAAATTAAGTGCAGTCCTTGTTCCAGTAAAAAACATCACAATTGAGGTAGTACGTATAAATAAATAAATCAATAAAAAACTATAAAAGCTAATCAACTAAGTACACTAAAAAACACATAAGACACACCCACACAAACATTCACATTTATAAATGTGCCTACACAGATGTGATACACAACACAACTATGCTCTGGTAGCAACATTTAGTGAGGTTATGGCTGTTGGATAAAAACTGTTTTGTAGTCTGTTTGTTCTGGTTTTCATGGACCTGTATCTCCTGCCTGATGGCAGTAGTTTTTAATCGGCGAGATGAGGTTTTGTATCTGTGGGGGTTGTTCCAACTCCGACCTCCTGTCCGACCATCACCGATTTCACCGCGGTGAATTTAGTTTTAGGTTGGATATTCGACGGATATTCAGTCCAGTTCCAGCCGCGACTTCACGGAGATTTGCCCGGCAATAGCAGCAGGAGAACGGTCAGCGCACCTCGCAGAGCCTCGCGGTGAATTGCTGGAAACTGATTTAGGGACCGTCAATAAATTATAAAATATATAAAATAGAGGAAGCAATAAAACACCATAACAAGTGGTGTGTCTTATTCTTCTGGTTTAATAATCCAATTAGATACTGGTTTGGAGTCACTGGGTCACATGAAATGAAAAATATTGAAAAAACTGCAAGTATTTTGTATTGATATTTTTACGTGAAGTAATTTATTGACAGTTCCTAAATCAGTTTCCAGCGATTCACCGCGAGGCTCTGCGAGGTGCGCTGACCGTTCTCCTGCTGCTATTGCCGGGCAAATCTCCGTGAAGTCGCGGCTGGAACTGGACTGAATATCCGTCGAATATCCAACCTAAAACTAAATTCACCGCGGTACCGATTTCACAGTTTCCCCAATCGGAGAAAGGATGGAGCAGGCTTTCGAGCCTGGGTGCATTTTGTTCAGGTGAAGAGAAAGGACTTTTTTTTCGCCTCTGTCACCAAATACTCCTTAATACACCTTAATTTGCGCGGCTCACTTTAGACCTGAGGACTATGTTTCCGGGGACATGATGGAGTTCAAGATGGGTTTTCGGAGCGAGAAAAGAGTGAGGCTGAAAGCCGGTGTGATTCCCTCAATTCATGCCGCTCCAGCCGCAGCTTCGGGCTCAGCCACCGGCGGCAGTGAAGATCACGGACCGGTCAGAGATTCAACGATTCGGAAACGTTACTATAGGCCTACTACTACTACTATATACTATATACTTACTATACTATACGATACTGCCTTTAGGATAGGGAAACAATATTGTTTCGCATTTCCCACACAAGCACCTATCAAAATGAAATGTGAGGTGAACTTCGCTCGTTTCTTTCAGTTTGATCGCGCACTCTCTTGCTCGCCCACCCGTCCGTCCGCCCTCCCTCCATCCCTCCAGTAGTAGTTATGCAAGAGATAGTGTGGAGTTATACATCCTGTAGATTCATATATAATCAAGTACTAGCAAAGTTATGCCTGTTAAATATTGAAACGTCGCCATCATTTGCTGTCATTAGCTAATATTAACTCAAGCTAATGCCAGTTACTCACCAAGACACCTGCCCAATTCTCCACTGATTCTCCTGACACCACAACTCTATCTCCCTCCTATTGCCATGGTGTCTCCCCCTATTAGGTGGTTGCTGTTCTCCCTCACGGCTAGCTGGCTCAAAATTGTACGGAAGTGGTCCGAAACTGTTATCCATTGTTATGTTGCCTGTGTAGTCTATGATGATTAGAACGTCCGTCTACCAATTCCTACGTCACGCTTGAAAACGAGCGTTTGAGATGCGGAAGTAAAATTGTATCACAAAAACGGCTCAAGATGCCACTTGTAGTGTAGATTTATTAATAAAAACTAAAAAATCGTGTATTCGAATTTTTTTCCTATATGATTCTTCACTGTAGTATCTAACTTCCAATACGCACTTTAAGGCTGTATTTCAATTTGTACCTGAATTACACTGTGGTTAAAAGTGTATTAAATTACAACTTCGACTAGACTAGTTAACTCTATCATTATGCGACTCATCCCGAGGGGCGGCGTTGTCTCGTGTGATTGACAGGAGGAGCTGAGCAGTGCGCACCTCGCCAAGTCCCGCAAGGCTCAGCACGACCTGGAGGAGGCGCTGGAGCGCGCCGACATCGCAGAGTCTCAAGTCAACAAACTCCGCGCTAAAAGTCGCAATATTGCTGGCAAAGGAGAATAGGAAGAGTATATTCTCAGTGCTCTTGTGTTTCTGAATGTAATAGAATGAGTTCCGGCTTTTTTTGTTTGTTTAGAGAATACAGTGATTTTCGAATTTATTGGAGAAATATGATCCAATTTGGAACATTAACACAATACATATGCCTTTACTAATATATGTGGTTCCACAGTATAATATAAATACAATGTTTATGGTGTGTTTATGTGTTTCCTTGCGTTTTTTTTGTAAGACATGAATAAATGTTTGTCAAAGTGGTATCATTTGCACAATGCATCAAATTACCTATTGTTTCTCAATTATATTAAATGATATTGTGTATATATATATATATATATATATATATATATATATATAAATATATATATATATATATATATATATATATATATATATATATATATATTACACATCAATATATAATAATATATATGAAATCAAATA
Organism: Melanogrammus aeglefinus; assembly: GCA_900291075.1. Lineage (NCBI taxonomy): Eukaryota > Metazoa > Chordata > Actinopteri > Gadiformes > Gadidae > Melanogrammus > Melanogrammus aeglefinus. The sequence continues at coordinate 12,265 of OLKM01000543.1, read as the reverse complement.
GCCGTGAATTTTTTTGTTGGTATGCCTGTGTGAATTTGATATGCATTGCTGTCATAAAGGGTTAATATTTATCACACCACATACAATTAGTTATAAATCCATGTGTAAAATGCACAGGCTTAGGGTGGAGCCTGACTGCCTGTACGGGGTTACTACAGGCCATCTTAGAATAATATTCACAGCTCGACAGATTCCAAGAATAGTGTCGATAACACAATTGTTTAATCTCTGAGATTAGCCCTCCTCCAACCGAGACAAGAGCACGATTTCACGACGCTAATTAACATCGGCAGAAGCTATTTCCACACCATGAAATATGAACCGCAGATAAGAAGAAAAAGAAACGATCATCTTATTCATCTTTCTCTAGTCAGTCTTTATCCGCATTGCTAAGCAAATGGTTGACATTGACATAAATAACGTCGTTTTGAGTGAATATATTTTCATATTATATCATACAGTCACATTTTGTTCATGAAAATGACACTAATCAATCAACTAATCAACCACCAGTCTGAATGACAGTTGCAGTAGTAGTGGCAGCTGTTCGCCACCAGAGGGTGGCATCTCGGAGAGTCCGCCTCGAGACATGCTCTGCCTCTCATCCAAGTCAAGCAACCATGAAATAAAATATAAAACACATTAAACGGTTGTATAATATACGTAGCAACGAAGAAATTAAATTTATTTTGAAAATGGCACAGTGGCGATGCCGTCAAAACTTACAAGCAAAATCACACGAGAGGGAGCTGTTGTAGGCCGACTGTTTCAGCACTCCCAATCCTGAAGCTGCTGCACTGAGGCTGTGGTCAGCGCACTCATTAAACCTACGGAATCACAGCCGTTTTTTCCGCTTTAAGGCTTTTATTCAACATTTCTACAAGATCCAGTCATCAGTAGGCCTAAGCGACAACAGATTCAGATTGGTTCACTTCATTCACTCATTCATCATTTATCTTGCTCCGCAAACACAAATAGTTCGGCAGCGGGAATTCTATCTTGACTGTTCTGTTGCCAGGCAACACAATCCTTTTCCCAGCGCGCTACTTTATGTTTGTCTACACGTTACCGCAGGCCAGCGTCTTTGTATTGTGGCAACCCGGCCCATGCCAATTAAGGACATGGGGAACACCTGTGGAGAAGCAGGGCTTAAATAGCCTGCTTCTCCACTCATTCGGGGCTCTCCCAGCAACGTGAATCCTGTACGGAGAGACCGGTCCTCGTGGGGGACGGGATTCCACCCACGAAGGAGGGGACCGTGGATTCCTCCCAGGTTTATGTTATTTGTGTTTTGAGAGACTTTATGTTTGGTTTGGATTAAACATGCCTTTTTGGCTGTTCTATTGGAATCGGTGTCCTGTTTGGGAGGAGGTGGCTCGCTCGCCGTGCCGGGTTGCCACAGTGGTGGAGGATGCGGGCAACTCGACCGAGCTACGGGCCATTTTTGGAGGCAACACCCACCTCAAGCAACCCCCAAACCGAGACGCGCAGCCAGAGACGACGCAGCCAGAGACGACGCCGCCAGAGACGACGCCGCCAGAGACGCCGCCGCCAGAGACGACGCCGCCAGAGACGACGCCGCCAGAGACGACGCCGCCAGAGACGACGCCGCCAGAGACGACGCCGCCAGAGACGACGCAGCCGAGAATAGGCTGCGGGAGACGAGGCGCAGCGGGAGACGAGGCGCAGCGGGAGACGAGGCGCAGCGGGAGACGAGGCGCAGCGGGAGACGAGGCGCAGCGGGAGACGAGGCGCAGCGGGAGACGAGGCGCAGCGGGAGACGAGGCGCAGCGGGAGAACGAGGCGCAGCGGGAGACGAGGCGCAGCGGCAGCGGAAGCGGCCATGCTGGTGCGCCGGACCGCCGCTCCTCCGAAAGGCCACCCGAGGCTTCAGCGAAGGGTGGAGGAGTGTGGCAACCCGGCCCATGCCAATTAAGGACATGGGGAACACCTGTGGAGAAGCAGGGCTTAAATAGCCTGCTTCTCCCACTCATTCGGGGCTCTCCCAGCAACGTGAATCCTGTACGGAGAGACCGGTCCTCGTGGGGGACGGGATTCCACCCACGAAGGAGGGGACCGTGGATTCCTCCCAGGTTTATGTTATTTGTGTTTTGAGAGACTTTATGTTTGGTTTGGATTAAACATGCCTTTTTGGCTTTTGCCCAGCAAAATGGTGTCCTGTTTGGGAGGAGGTGGTTCGCTCGCCGTGCCGGGTTGCCACAGTATCATGAACATTAATCTGTGTCTGTTTCCATTTGTTGTAGGCCTACAACAAATATTGTACAACCAATGAGAGTCTGTTGACGGTCGTTTTAGGGGAGTTAACAGCTTATAGACGCTAAGAGACAGTTATGATAAACACCTGTGAAGCGGAGTGATACATAATTGGTTAAAAGGCACACCGCGGTTACATTCTTCACTAGCATCTTGTCCAATCAAATTACTATAAAAGTTAATGTGTGCATATAGTGAAGGAACAACTCTGAACACATTCAGTGCACGTATTGAGGCAGTGGTTAGTGCAATTAAATATACTCTGTCCAATATAGTTACTCACGGAACAGCTTTCTTGGGAACCATGAAGATATTCAGGAGGTTTCCTGGTCCTCTTGGTAGAAATTGGCTAACACCAGAGAAATACTTTGCTATCACGTTAATTGACAAATTAAAACGTTTGGAAACATATCAAAATAAACATAGTTGAGCCTAATGAAGCAACAAATCCACATGCATCCCGTGTCGTCACCGGTGTGTGACCAATGACCATGGTTGGATGTTGTGACACGTGATGCTGTTATTTCTAAATAGTCGGCTTTAGATTTTATAAAGCTAAAATAAAACAATGATACGTTTTTAGGTAATATTTGTAATTATTCCAGCGCAATTAATCAAACAAATCACTCACTCTGCATAATGGCTTCCTTTCATTAAAACAGCATGTCAATTAAAATTGAATAAATCTATTGTCTGCTTATAAATCAAAACATTATCAATTGGAGGCCTTAATTTAACTGATATAAACTGATTGGAATTCATCAACAAAATCAAGTAATACATTTGAAATATTTGTTTTATTTATTACAATTAATGGCAAAACCCAAACATGATATTATAACATTAACAGTACAGTAATTCAATGTCACAAAAAAAGCCATTATGATAAATATTCCATATATTATTTCTTTACATTCATTTTTAGATATTTTAGCACAGAATAGGGATCCTTCCATTGCCCTCCGCTTCAACCCAACATGGAGTTTTATTCAGCACATGGCTTTCCCTGAGGAAGTACAAACAACCCATTTGATTATTATAATTAACATTTTCCAAAGGGACTTACAGATGAGGTTGAGAACAATTCCGGTCCATGATTAAACGTGACAAAGGAAACACAATATTGTTGCTATGGATACAAGTGTTTGCTAAATGACTAAAAGGTAGGCTAATTGCGGTCACTGAATTTTCACAGGATATCAACCCCACCTTTCCAATGTCACGGCTCTTGGCCCGCATCTTGTTGAGCTGGGACTCTGCGATGTCCGCCCTCTCCCCAGCCTCCTCCAGCTCATGCTGCACCTTCCTCAGCCTTACCAGGCTGCTGTTTGCCTGCTCCTCCTGACAGGATGAGCCACAAACAGGCAATCAGCGAGATTAATGATTGTTTAGCTAGATTTGCGATGCATCAGTTATGTAAGCCGTGGTCTAGTGACGATGATGGCACTCACGGCTTCCTCCGACTGCCGCTTGTACGCTTTGACCTTCATCTGAAGCTTGTCCACCAGTTCCTGCAGTCTCGTCATGTTCTTCTTGTCCTCCTCCGACTACATCTCACAAGAACAAATCGCTTTCACGTTCGAAGCTACGCTAGCTGTTTCAGTACAATATAGAGCTATTTAATTGCACTAATAATATTCCATACAAAAATAGAGCAGTGAACTGAAGTTATATCATACCTGATAACTGAGCTCCTTAACCCTGCGTTCATGTTTGCGGACGCCCTTCACAGCCTCCATGCCGTGCCTCTGTTCTGCTTCCAGCTCGTTCTCCAGCTCTCGTACCTGCAAGGAGAGCAAAAGTAAAATATTTAGTATGTTAGTCTTATGTGATGTTCTGCAGGTGTTCGACTCCCAGACAAAAAAGGTTGTGGTTTGAACCCCAATGTCTGCAGCAACACGCCTTTCCCTTATTGGTCGTTAATGAAATGAGTCTAAAATTCACTATACGTTGCTTTGTATAAAAGCATCTCGTAAGCACTGATACATTTGAAGAAGTGCCCTGCAGGGGCGATTCTAGATTTCTGAACTATCCGGGGCTTAGCCCAGAGGGAAAGGAAAAATGTGTGCATAGCGCACGTTATAATTTTTTTTTCATAATGCTTTACCAAAATAAACAAAATGTGCATGTTTATTATAGCTTTAAATAGCTACCTGACTGCTGTGCTGCTTATCCCCAGACATCTAAAGTTCCATTCCAGTTATTTCAGAGTAAAGTGAACAAAAATAAGATTTGGGGCTAATTAAATAATATCTGAGTCTTTATCCCCGAATAAATCAGCCTAGTGACGCCACTGATGCCCTGCTCAAGGGAACTAGGGTCAGTGAGGAGTTGTATTTATAGTTATTTTGTAAAAAATACCAATACAATAAAGGCATAATGAAGGGAAAAAAACTGAAACATGTACAGAGGTGTAGTCACAGAACACAATCAGCGGGCAAACATGATTGGAGGGTTATATTTTCTACCTTGGTCTCCAGTTTCTGGAGCTGCTTCTTGCCGCCCTTCAGGGCCAGGTTCTCGGCCTCGTCCAGGCGCTGCTGCAGATCCTTCACGGTCGCCTCCAGGTTCTTCTTCATCCTCTCCAGGTGGGCGCTGGTGTCCTGCTCCTTCTTCAGCTCCTCCGCCATCATGGCCGCCTGCAGAGGCGGCCATCACATGCGCCATCACTTCATACAATTTCAAAATAAAAACCCCCGTAGATATATTATTTAAAAAAGCATCACCTTGTTGTTTGAAATACTTCAATAAACATGAAGTTTATTTCATAGATCGCCCATCAAACAGAAAGGCCATTCACAGTCCTTTACATAGACGTGAGTCATATTTAATTTGAGACTTTTAGAAGTTAAAAAGTGTTGAGTCAGACTGGAAGTTTGTTTGCGATACATGATGGTAGATAAAAACTAAAGGCTTCCTCCATGCTGGGTTTGAACCCTGGGAACACTAAGCAGACTGTTCCTGATGATCCTAGAGCTCTAATGGGAACATAACAGAGATGCAGATCAGAGATGTGTTTTGAACCCAAACCGTTCCACTCATTATCCACGATTAGTACACTAGAGGGTTCCCAAAGCCTAATTAGGTTCCATATGCACAGTACATTCTTACGTCTGTTATGGCCTTTTTGGCTTTCTCTTCAGCGTTTCTGGCCTCCTGAACACTGTCCTCCGTCTCGGTCTGGATCTGAGTCAGCTCAGCCTCCAACTTCTTCCGGCTGTTGATCAGGCTCGTATTCTGTCAGAGGTCCAGCACAAGGAGAACATCAGAGAGGGATACAAGAATCCCCAGAGGAGGAGGAAGAGGAAGAGGAAGAGGAAGAGGAAGGAGAAGGAGAAGGAGAAGGAGAAGGAGAAGGAGAAGGAGAAGGAGAAGAAGAAGAAGAAGAAGAAGAAGAAGAAGAAGAAGAAGAAGAAGAAGAAGAAGAAGAAGAAGAAGAAGAAGAAGAAGGTGGAGGAGGTGAAAAGAGGAGCTGGAGCCCGACCTGGGAGTGGAGGAGCTGGGCCCTCTCCGTAGCGTCCAGGAGCTCGTGTTCCGCCACCTTGCGGCTCCTCTCGATCTGCTCCACAGCTCCTCGGGTCTCCTCCAGCTCCGCCTGCACCAGGGTGCTCCTGCGCTCGGACAGGGCCACCTGCTCCTTCATGTCCTCGCTCTCCTTCAGGGAGTCCTCCAGGTGGACCTGTACCTCCTACAAAACACACATAGATACATGAATGCATTACACATAGTATTTAAGGAGTCTTGTATATGTGACTTAAAGGTGACATATTATACCACCAGGCGTGAGCGGTTACAAGCCATCCAGCACACATCTAGGTGGACACGCCCACTTGTGACGTCAGAAAACGCAGATTTTCAAAACGGCTTGTAACTGCTAATCACACTCACACCTGGTGGTATAATATGTCCCCTTTAAGCCTTATTTATGTAACTGAAGTTACTCATCTTTGTCATTTAGAACTCTTCTATGCAACTTAAACCGTTGGTGACGATGGCTTTTGTGGCTGGTTGACTTTGTTGGCTAGGGCACGACACGTTACCTTGAGCTGAACCTGTGCGTTCTTCAGCTGTTTCTGGGCCTCGGACGCCTGTCTGTTGGCGTGGCTGAGCTGCATCTCCATCTCGTTCAGGTCCGCCTCCATCTTCTTCTTCACCTTCAGGGCGTCGTTGCGGCTGCGGACCTCGGCGTCCAGCGTGTTCTGCATGGAGTCCGCCAGCCGCTGGCCGCTCCTCTTCAGCTGTTCCATCTCCTCGTCCTTCTCAGAGACCTTCTTGTCCACCTCGGCCTTCAGCTGGTTCAGCTCAAGCTGCACCCGAAGGATCTTAGACTCCTCATGCTCCAAGGTGGCCTGGGAGGAAGGAGTTATTTTTTGATATTTATGCACAGCGGAGAATAGGATCATACACACTACAATATCGGGATATGGATATTGAATAATGAAACTAAGATATAAAAAGAACACACAATTTAAAAAATCAAACATAGACACATTTTAATAATCCAAAAACTTTCAATTTAAATCGAATGATCCCAAACGCGAAATGTGGGTGTAGCAGCAGCAGGCCTACAAGAGAATTAAATTGACAAACAATGTTGAATTTGAGTGAATAGAATTTACATATTCCGTAGAATAGGAATATGTAAATGTACAATGCATCACAATAGTGGTAAACATCATTATATGCTACATGATTGACATTGCGGTGAAGGACACAGTGTCTTAGTGTGGGCCTGTGTGTTCAGCGAAGAAATCTAAATGTGAAGTTGGAGAAGGGATTGATGGAGTAGAGCGTAGTTCTAGGTGTTAAACTTTATTAAATGGTGATATGCAAGGCTTCTTCACCTCCGCCTCCTCCAGGGCAGTTTGAGCCTCCGTCTTCTCCACGTCCGTCTGTTTCTTGGACTTCTCCAGCTCATGCATGGTTCTGCCAGTTTCCCCAAGCTGCTCAGTGAGATCCATAATCTCCTCTGAATCAAAAAGGCAATCAAATAAAGAGCAAGCTGAGCATAGCAGTAGCAATAGAGAGCAAGAGAAGACACACGCAAAATATAATCCTAGTCTTATTAATTATTATTATTATTATTATCTCATCTCATCTCATCTTCAACCGCTTATCCGGGGTCGGGTCGCGGGGGCAGCAGCTCAAGCAGGGGCCCAGACTTCCTTTCCGAGCACATTGACAGCTCTGACGGGGGGATCCCCGAGGCGTTCCCAGGCCAGTGTTGAGATATAATCTCTCCACCTAGTCCTGGGTCTTCCCCGAGGTCTCCTCCCCACTGGTCGTGCCTGGAACACCTCCCAAGGGAGGCGGCCCAGTGGGCATCCTTTACCAGATGCCCGAACCACCTCAACTGACTCCTTTCTAAGCAAAAGGAGCCAGCGGCTCTATTCTGAGCTTCCTCACGGATGACTGAACTTTCTCACCCTAATTTCCTAAGGGAGAAGCCAGCCACCCTCCTGAGGAAACTCATCTCGGCCGCTTTGTACCCGTGATCTTTCCTTTCGGTCCATCACCCATCCCTCATGACCATAGGTGAGGATAGGAAACGAAAATTGACCGATAGATCGAGAGCTTTGCCTTGCGCTCAGCTCTCTTTTGTCAACACAACGGTGGTGCGGTGAAGCGAACACGCAATACCGCTCCGCTGCTCCGATTCTCCGGCCAATCTCGGCACCTATATCGTCCACGCTCTCATCGTCGCCTAATCGAACTGCCGCGACAGAACCCCCAGGTTACTTGAACTCCTTTCACTTGGGCTAAAGACTCATTTCCTACCCGGAGTAGGCAAACCACCGGTTTCCTGCTAAGAGTCATGGCCTCAGATTTAGAGGTGCTGATCCTCATCCCAGCCGCTTCACACTCGGCCGCCATCCGATCCAGTGAGTGCTGAAGTCACAGGCCGATGAATGCCATCAGGACCACATCATCTGCAAAGAGCAGTGACGAGATCCTCAGACCACCGAACTGCAACCCTCCCACCACGACTGCGCCTCGATATCCTGTCATGGAATATCCACAAACAGGATTGGTGACAAGGCGCAGACCCTGGGAGCGAGCAGCGCGCGACGACACCACCGGGAACGCGAGACTGACTGGCTGCCGAGAACCCGGACACAGCTCTCGCTTTGGGAGTACAAGGATTGGAATGGCGCCTGAGGAGAGAGACCCCCCACCCATACCCGCAGCACCTCCCACAGTTTCTCTCCGGGGGACCCCGGTCATATGCCCTTCTCCAGATCCACAAAACACATGTAGACCGGATGGGCATTACTTTCCCAGGCCCCCTCCAGGATCCTTGCGAGAGTGAAGAGCTGGTCCGTAGTTCCACGTCCCGGGGGCGAAAACCGCCATTGTTCCTCTCTTCAACTCTGAGGTTCGACGATCGGCCGAACCCTCCTTTCCAGCACCTTGGAGTAGACTTTACCAGGGAGGCTGAGAAGTGTGATACCCCGGTAATTGGAGCACACTCTCTGGTCCCCTTTTTGAACAGGGGGACCACCACCCCAGTTGCCACTCCTTTGGCACTGTTACCCGACTCCCATGCAATGTTGAATAGGCGTGTCAACCATTGACAGCCCCTCACACCCAGAGCTTTTAGCATTTCTGGCTGGATCTCATCAATCCCTGGGGCTTTGCCACTGCGGAGTTGTTTAACTACCTCAGTGACCTCCACCAGGGAAATTGACGATGAACCACCATCAACCTCGAGCTCTGCCTCCATCATAGAGGGCATGTTAGTCGGATTCAGGAGTTCCTTCAAAGTGTTCCTTCCACCGTCCGACTACCTTTCCTCAGTTTGAGGTCAAACAGAGAGTTCCCATCCTTACTGTACACAGCTTGGATGGTTCCTCCCGTTTCCCCCTCCTGAGGTGCCCGGATGGTCTGGTCTTTCCAGAAACACTTTGGTGCCGACCGAAAGTCCCTTCTCCATTGGCCTCTCCGAACTTCTCCACACCACCCGCTGCTTAGCTCCGACACGGCAGCGGCTGCAGCCCTTCGAGACCTGTCGGTACCTGCAACTGCGTCAGGAGTCCTCCGGGATAAACATATCCGAAAGGCCTCCTCTCAGTCGCTCGGACGGCTTCCCTGACCACCGGTGTCCACCCACGGTTCCCGAGGGTTACCGCCCTTGAGGAACCTAAGACCCTGAGGCCACAACTTCACGCCGCAGCTTCAGCAATGGAAGCTTTGAACACCGACCCACTCCGGCTCAATGCCCCCAACCTCCACAGGAATGCTAGAAAAGCTCGCCGCCGAGGTGTGAGTGAAGATCCCTAGGACAGGGGCCTCCTCCAGACGTTCCCAATTCACCCGCACTACTCGTTTGGGCTTACCAGGTCTGTCCAGAATCTTCCCCCATTCCCTGATCCAACTCACCACCAGATGGTGGTCGGTTGACAGTTCAGCCCCTCTCTTCACCCGAGTGTCCAAAACATGCCGCCTTAGATCAGATGACACGATTACAAAATCGATCAATGATCTTCGGCCTAGGGTACTCTGGTACCATGTACAAGCTTATGAGCACTTATGTTTCGAACATGGTGTTTTGTTATGGCCAATCCATGACTAGCACAGAAGTCCAAGTAACAAACGACCACTCGGGTTTAGATCAGGAGGCCGTTCCTCCCCCACCACGCCTCTCCAGTGGTCTCCATCGTTGCCCACATGGGCGTTGAAGTCTCCAGTAGAACTACGAGTCCCCTACTGGAAGCCCCATACAGGACTCCAATTCAGGGTCCTCCAAGAAGGCCCGAGTACTCTGAACTGCTGTTCGTGCCATACGCACAAACAACAGTCAGAGTTTTTTCCCCCCACCACCCTTAGGCGCAGGGAGGCGAACCTCTTCGTCTACCGGGGTAAACCTCCAACACCGCGGCGCTCAGGCGGGGGATTTTATGAGTATGCCCCACACCCGCCCGGCGCCTCATGCCTCTGGCAACTCCAGAGAAGAATAGAGTCCACCCCCTATCCAGGAGTACAGTACCAGAGCTGAGACTGTGCGTAGAGGTAAGCCCCACCAGATCTAACTGGTAGCGCTCCACCCTCCCTCACAAGCTCCGGTTCCCTTTCCCCACAGTGAGGTGACGTTCCACGTCCCCAGAGCCAGCTTCTGCCGCTTCAGGTCCTGGTCCGTCGGAACCCCTGCCTTTCACCGCCACCCATGTGGCAGCGCACCCGACCCCAGTGGGTCCTCCTGGCGGTGGTGGGCCCACAGGACGAAAGAGGGGGGGGTCCACGTAGCTTTTCGGGCTGTGCCCGACCGGGCTCCGTGGCAAACCCCGGCCACCAGGGCGCTCGCCAACGGCCCTCCGTCTGGGCTGGCTCCAGACGGGGGCCCGGGCCTTGCCTCCGGCAGAGGTCTCTCCTCCTCTTTCTCGTTTTTTCCATGGAGTCTTGGTGAACCATTCTAGTCTGGCCCCTCACCTGAGACACACTGCTGCCATGGGCCGACCCTGCCAGGAGCACAAGGCTCCAGACAACACAGCCTCAGGTTCACAGGACACGCAAACCTCTCACCACGATAAGGTGACGGTTCCAGGAGAGGCATATTATTATTATTATTATTATTATTAGTATAAGTATTATTTCACTGGGTATATATTTTATTAGTTTTGTTTTGTTGTGTTTTGTCTTTCCTAATTGTCCTTTGGCAATGTTAATGTATGTTTTCAACATTGTTGCCACGGTTACCTTGAAAAAGTAATCTGATTACTGATTACTAGTTACTCCTTACAATTGCTTCCCCCCCTTCAACAATTGCTCTCGCCCCGGTCAACAACTGGTCTTCCGTCCCGTTCAACAATTCTGCACAGGGGGCTGGTAGGGGGATTCGGGGGGGCCCATCAGTACCTCTTGCATACAGAATTTGGTGCTACGGCCCTGGGTGCACACACTGACACACCACACACACACACACACACACACACACACACACACACACACACACACACCACACACACACACACACACACACACACACACACACCACACACTAAGCACACACACACATATCACACACAACACACACAACACACACACATAATCACACACAAACACACACACACACGCATGCAGCACCGCACAACTAACTCCGCCGCTAATAGCAACTGGTGGCGCGGACACTGGAGAGTCAAGGTCGACACACAGCTCTGATAGATTGAAGTCTTTGGAGACTTACGCTTCACACACACACGCACTCTCACACAAACAGACAGACAGGCAGGCAGGCAGGCAGACAGACACACACACACACAAACACCACTCCATCGCTCTCAACGCCAATCGGTGATCCTCGGTAATTTCCGGCTTTGATGAGTAACTTTAATCTGGTTACTGGTTTGGCAATAGCAACGCGTTAGATTACTCATTAATGAAAAAAGTTGTCCGAGGCCAGTACTGGCATCACTGGTTTTCAATACAATGAAGCCTCTTGATTTTGAGAGCGAGTGAGAGAGTGAGAGTGAGAGTGTGAGAGTAAGAGAGAGAGAGAGAGAGAGAGTAAGGGAGAGAGAGAGTAAGAGAGAGAGAGAGAGAGAGAGAGAGAGAGAGAGAGAGAGAAAGAGCAAGAGAGAGAGAGAGTAGTAGAGAGAGAGAGAGAGAGAGAGAGAGAGAGAGAGAGAGAGAGAGAGAGAGAGAGAGAGAGAGAGAGAGAAGAGAGAGAGAGAGAGAGAGAGAGAAGAGAGAGAAGAGAGAGAGAGCGAGAGAGTGAGTGAGTGAGTTGAGTGAGTGAGTGAGTGGTGAGTGAGTGAGTGGAGTGAGTGAGTGAGTGAGTGAGAGAGAGAGAGATTGAAAGCGAGAGAGAGAGAGCAAGAGAGCAAGAGAGAGGAACCTACCTTGCAGGTTCTTGTTTTCCCTTCTGAAAACCTCCAGGTTCTCGTGGGCCTCCTCATAGGCGTTCCTCATCTTGAAGTTCTCGGTGCCGAGGGAGCGGACCTCTTTCAGGGCCGACTCCAGCTCCGTCTGCCCCTCCTCATGCTTCTGCTTCCAC
>OLKM01000542.1:265110-281987 GCA_900291075.1 Melanogrammus aeglefinus | reverse complement strand
AATGGATGGAATTAAGGTAAGATAATATGTCTTAGTGGCACTTAATATAACTGGAAGCCCTGTAACCTTTATATGTAAAGGCTTCTTGTTGAAATCTGGCTTCTTCTTTTTTTTTCAAGCACTAAATAGTATCCGTCAAAAGTGCATATCTCAGCCACATCTTCCACATCTTCTAAAAATACAAGAAAGAGGGAGAGCTTTCTCGCGATGTCCATATAATGGTCTGTGTTCCACTTCAGTGAGATCTCTCTCTCTCTCTCTCTCTCTCTCTCTCTCTCTCTCTCTCTCTCTCTCTCTCTCTCTCTCTCTCTCTCTCTCTCTCTCTCTCTCTCTCTCTCTCTCTCTCTCTCATCTCTCTTTCTCTCTCTCTCTCTCTCGTTCCTCTCTCTCTCTCTCTTCTCTCTCTCTCTTATACACGCAGCGCAAACACAACTCCCCTGCATAGGTAATTCTAGGAGCAGCCCCCTCTCTTCTCCCTCTGCAGTCACGCTTGCTTCCAACAATTATCAGATAGAATTCCAGTTGCAGGGAGAGTATTTTGGGACGAGTGTGTGTGTGTGTGTGTGTGTGTGTGTGTGTGTGTGTGTGTGTGTGTGTGTGTGTGTGTGTGTGTGTGTGTGTGTGTGTGTGTGTGTGGTAGTGTGTGTGTGTGTGTGTGGTAGGGTGCGGGGGGGGGGGAGAGGGGGGGAGAGTGGCTTCTTGACTTTCTATCTGTGTGTTTGTCCTCTCCGCCTTCATGCAGTCAGTGCGTATAAATAGATAACGCCGGGAAACTGAATATCTGATCCTGCCACAAAAAAAGAAAAATGGCTGATTCAGATACGTGCATTACAAGCAGCCTCCTCCCCCTCCTTCCTTCCTCCCAGCCCTCATCTTCCTCTTTCCTTAGATATTCTTTTTCATCTCCCTCTCTCCCTCATCTTGGCAATAATTTGCGTCAATTCACATCAACGGCGAGTGAATCTTTCTCCGAGATAGCTTCAGCCAGAGAGCAGAGAGCAGAGAGAGAGAGAGAGAGACAGAGAGACAGAGAGACAGAGAGAGAGACAGAAATACAGACAGAGAGAGAGACAGAAATACAGACAGAGAGAGAGAGAGAAACATGATTTGTTTGACTGGAAACAAATGACACAGGTAGAAGAGGAGCGGAGGACATTTTGGTTGTTCTTTTCCCAGCGAGGCCTGCGTTGAGGTGTGCAGAAGAGGAAGCACACACTGCGCGCTCTCTCTGTCTACAGGCTGCCCTCCTGCAAGGACCCGCGGAGCCAAGGCTGGCTCTCTGTAGGGGCCGTCGGGCCTCTTGACGGGAGAGAAGGGGCACAGTGAACTGTGTGATGCAGATTAAACGATTTCCAATTCCGGGTCCCGGTCATGCATGTCGCCTCGGCGCACCACCTATGTGTTTTTCGTTTTTCTCCCCTGCTGTACCTCATCCCCCTGTGAAGACACCCAGAAAACAAGACGGCTCAGCTTCCTGCCTGTAAGCCTTTTACAAAGCACTGTTGCGCCAACACAGTGAATGAGCCATGTGTCCACACGTTTGCCTTGATGATGATGATGTGAACGACTGGTGCATTTGTTTAGGTTTTGCATTTGCGTGGGCGTGTTAGTGTGTGGGTGTTAGCCCGCAATGTATAGGACTATGCACGCATGAAAGTGTGTGTCGCTGTGCAGGTGTGTGCTCAGAGTTCCAGGTGCATGTAGGTCTGGGGTTCTACAAAATAATAAAACACACACTCACTTTGCAGAGGCCTAACATTGAAGCACTTCTGCCTGAGAGAGAGAGAGGAGAGAGAGAGAGAGACGATGAGAGAGAGAGAAGGAGAGAGAGAGAGAGAGAGAAGAGAGACGTAGCAGAGAGAGAGAGAGGAGAGAGTGAGAGAGAGACGAGGAGAGAGGAGAGAGAGAGAGAGAGAGAGAGCACCGAGAGCAGAGAGAGAGAGAGAGATGAGATGGTGACCTGCTGCCGGTGACATACAGATAGAATAGAGAGAGAGAGAGAGAGAGAGAGAGAGAGAGAGAGAGAGAGAGGTGGATGTGCCGTGCCATACAATGAATGGGCCGATTGATTCTCCCTCAAGCATTGTAATCTCCTCAGTCCACCTGCATTGCTTAGCTGCCCCTGCAAATTGAATAGTGAGGTATAAATAACTGCTTCATCGCTTCAGAAATTAGGGCAAAAGGGCAGAGAGAGGTGGGAGGGAGGGAGGCTGGGTGGAGGGGGTTCTAACGGAGGGGGCGAAGGTGGGGGTCAGCGTCGGGGTGCCTATGATACACAGTGTGGAGAGATGAGTGGGTAAGTGGGTGGGGAGGTGTTGAGACCTGGGCTGTAGTGAATACATTGCCATCTCTGAACCCCACCTCCGGGTGTCAATAAGGGCAGTAAACAGCTTCGGCCAGACCCTGCTAACACCGCTAGCCTCATAGACCGGCATGTCAACTCATTATGATAAGAGCCATAAAAGCCATGCACCCTCAACAGGCTAGATTAGCCTAATCAAATGGCCCTCCTGTGGTAGTTCAACACAAGTGTATGTGCGTGCGCATGGGTGTGAGTGTGAATTCCCCCAGATGAGATTTATGAAATGTCTATTTCTCGGGACACTTCATCTCCTCTGGCTTAGGGGTAGAGGTTGAGAGCAGCAAATAAGTGGATAAAGAACTCATTCAATTTAGCCAGAGCCACGTTGTCAAGCCCAACAGAAAAGCAATGGGATTTGATGGTCTTTAACGATGGTTACACACACACACACACACACACACACACACACACACACACACACACACACACACACACACACACACACACACACACACACACACACACACACACACACACACACACACACACACACACACAAGCCTAGAGCCACCACTTCTAAATATCATAACTCTAAGACTAGCTGTGCAAGGGGAGGATACCTGAATGACATTACCATCATCCAGGAAGGGAGGGAGGGAGCAGGGGGTTCAAATATTCATGAGGGGGGGGGTTAAGATTACGGTCGTATTTTTGGTATAAACCCCTCCGATTTTAGTGTGACAAGTGGGTCACATACTACTCTCTGTGTCCCGACTTACCCCCCCTCCCCCGACACCAGAATAAGGAAAAACACTCGCTTGGAGCCTGTTCCACAAATCCACACGCCCAGCAGAGAGCCGGCGCAACCGGCTTACCGAGCCCCGGATAGAATCCAGGGCAGAGGTATCAAGAAAAAGAGGCAAATACTGCCACACCATTTTTTTGGAAGTGCCCCACTGGTTGTGTGATGTAGTCCAAGCGTGGGCTAGGGGGCTGGGGGGGGGAAGGGATCGAGACGTCACGCTTGAGCGAACCATCGACCCGTCTGGAGATGGATTTGGCGGAATGGGACATTTATTCACTGGCTCCTGCCGATCCCCGCTGCATTAGCGCCACGGCCAGCCCCGGCCTCCGCAACGTGACTGATAGGTGCCGACGCCGGCCGGCCCGTCTCTCTCTCGGCCTCACGCTCTCTCGCACACGAGACGGACGCGCTCCTGCATTTCCATCAGCCGCGGCCCTGACCTCATCCTTTAAGAAAACCCCCCAGCGAGACGCGAGGGGTGAGGGTGAGGGGAGACACGGGGGACACCGCGAAGAACAACGAGAACTACGGTCGACGCCGTATCTGGTCCTCAAGATTACAAACACTGGGAGGTGTGAAGAGAGAGCGGGGGGGAGAGAGAGTGTGAGATAAAGACAGAGAGAGAGACGGACAGAGAGAGAGAGAGAGAGAGAGAGAGAGGTAGAGAGACAGAGAGAGAGAGAGAGAGAGAGAGAGAGAGAGAGAGAGAGAGAGAGAAAGAAAGACAGAGAGAGACGAGAGAGAAAGAGAGAGAGAGAGAGAATGAGAGAGAGAGAGCGAGAGACAGAGAACGAGAACAAGAGAGAGAACGAGAGAACGAGAAAGAAAGAGAGAGAGACAGAAAGAACGAGAAAGAGAACAAGAACGAGAGAGAGAGAGAGAGAGAGAGAGAGAGAGAGAGAGAGAGAGAGAAAGAGAGAGAGAGAGAGAGAGAGAGAGAGAGAGAGAGAGAAGAGAGAGAGAGAGAGAGAGAGAGAGAGAGAGAGAGAGAGAGAGAGAGAGAGAGAGCTTCCCTCCAGCTTTGGCTGCCACAGAGGACCCAGCAGCTTCTGACTAGGAGGTGGCTCTGGGCAGCCTCCCCGGCTCCTCTGGGTACAATTATCCCTCTTCCCTCCAGCAGGAAGTAGCTTAGGTAAGGAGACGAGGGAACAAGCTCGTGAATGCAACTATTTAGTTGTCACGACGACTGTACCGCCAGAGTCCCGCCGTGTTCGGGGTAGCGCGCGGGGGGGGGGGGGGAGGAGGAGCATTATGGTGTCCCGCCCACTCAGCCAATAAATCAATTGATCGCTCCTCCACTACTATCAGTTCATCTGCGTAAGTGATACGGCGATAACTGAAAGTGAACCACTACGTGTGTTTACAGACGGGGCCCGTATCAAAACCGGTCCTCATCATCCTGTCACCAGGATCAAGCTTCTCCTCTTCGTCAGTGAGATGAGAACCTATTGATCGTATTGACGTATGGATAGGGAGTAACTCAATGCGGGACTGCCTATCGACAGCCCGCTCCGTACGGTCGTATTGATACGCCGCGGCTGTTTCTTCATTAAGGGGGTATTATCAGTACAGAGTGGCGAAGGCTCACCAGGAGGCCATGTCAGGCTAACCGACACGGACAGCCCCGTCCCCCCCCCCCCCAACCACCCCCCCAGACAACCCACCAGCTGCCAGAGTCGGGTCGGGGGTTGTGCTACTAGACCACCACCACCACCCACCTCCACCTCCTCCACCATGACGACCGCACGCCCCCGCACTCTCAGGGCGACCATGCTGGGGTAATGTCATCGGAGCCCCGGCCCGGCCCAGAGACCCTGGGTCTGGGTCAGCGCTCCCCCCAGCGGGAGGCCTGGCCGGTTGTGACACATGTTGCCGGTGACTCCACACCGCTACCTGATCAGCATTACCGCCCCGTCAGGGCCCCACCGCGGTGGCACAGTGTGAGTGGAGCACAGATACAGGGCTGCTTCTGCTCCTGCCAAACGCGGTCACAGAGTCCGGCGCCACGTCCTGTCTGCAGAGCTCACAGGAAGCGCTCAGCTCTTTACTTCCTGGAGCTCACAGAGGGTGGACAAAAGTGACCTCTTTTCAGAACGTGCAGCTGGTAGCACTTTTATTCGGAAAATTGTTAAATGATTGCCTCTTATTGTTGTCGATTTATGGCCAGAAGCACTGTGAATGGCCCATGTGTTGTAAGGTGTATATCTATGAGGTGTATTTATAGATGTGGTACTTTTAGCTGTATTTATAGATTTTTGTCGCACACAGACACGCACAATTACACACACGCACACAAAACATATATGTTGTGACACACCAACAACACATCGCGTCAAATGCTGCATTATTTATTTGAACCCTGTGTGGGCATTTGGTCCCACGAAGCATCAATCCTCACCATCTCAGTTGTCAGTCCTATTACAACTGAATTCATTTCCCTCAATTAATTCTTACTCCAACCCCACTGGCAGCCACCCATGTGTGTGTGTGTGTGTGTGTGTTTTTATATTCATCCAACCACCTATTTGTCAAAATGGACTCAGTGACAGTATACTAATGCACATTCATTATAACAATGCAAAACCACGGTCCACACATATCATTCATTTACTGAAGACGAACACGCATACGGGTAATGTGTGGTTCTCCAAATACTGTCTCTGCAGCCAAGAGATATTCATGTTCAATGTTATTTTGTATTATTTCCGGAAAGTGAATTGTATTTATTCGTTTCTACTCATTTTGAACTTATTTATTGAACATCATTGAAGAAATCCAGACTTCCCGCCCAACTGAGAAACACAAACAAGAATTTTGGAAGAATTCATATTTGCTTTTAAAGAACTAATATTAAAGATGCCGAATAATACCATGTTCCTTGCCATTTTTCCATTTTCGTTCCTTCTTAATATAATTAATAATTCTTCTGAGCTCACGGTGAACCAGCAAGGCTATAGTTCTCATCAAACACGTGAGATGCCGTCAGCTAAATATGAAACAAGAGCAGACAAAGAAATGTCACTGTAGTGGATTACCGTGTGATCATTTGTCTTATCTAAACACAAGACACACACGCGCGCGCACGCACGCACGCATCATGCAATTAAACACACACAGTTCATAATTAACAGGGAGAAACATGCATAACTATGCCTCCCATTAACGTGACGCCACAGTAAGTGACACAGTGAGATCAGACGCCGCCGCTCCAACTTCAGTGTTTAAATGAATTAACTGTAAACAGGTTTTACATTCCGGATCTGGGTTGAAAGTGGAGTCACCCGCTGGGATGCCATTGAACTCTGCGGGCTTGCCTCCCCGTCCCGTCCCCCCGTCCCCTGCTGAGATCTCCACACCGTCAAAATGTCCAGAGTTGGCAGGATTAATACACACACTTAACACAAAATCTTCATCTTGAATCTTAAAAGACATTTGAACAATTTGGAGCGCCCCGACCACGTGTCGGCATTCCCAGCGCGTCATCTGCGATTACATCCCCCCCCCCTCTTTCATGCAGAGTCTCTGGCAACGGCGCGCGTTAAGCTAACTCATTCGAACCGGGGGTGCGGTGTTATGGTCGCGCGGTGTGCGTCTCAACACACCGGAAAGGGGAGTGGGGGTGACAGGGATAGGACAACAACCTGATTAAGGCTCGATAAATAAATAGCCCTACCAATTAGCCACACCTGAACGACTCCCGGTGTTAAGAATCTGAGAATAGGATTATTGTAGCGACTCTGGTGTAAACCTGTTAGCTTTATTAGTGATAAAACGATCACAGGTGGAACCGATCACAAAGTTAGAGCGACGTTCCTGACCATTAAGCTGTGTGTGTTTTTTTTTTATACATATAAAATGAGTCCAATCTATAGCCTTGTTTGTGTATTAGCGTGCACATTTGTGTGCGAGTGTGTGTGTGTGCGCGTGCATGTGTGTTGACAAGTGCGCGTGTGTCTCTGCATACACTAACAGGGGTCATCGGCCCATAACACATAATAATACATTCCCAACATATTACCAATAGAGGAAAAAGCCGTCCGCTATGGGGCCGAGCAGTGGCCCCCACTAGTCTGGGCTCATGAGACCTGGGGAGGGAGGTGCCCGCGCCCGGGCTGGTTTCAGAAGCACTGCCTTGTCTCTCCAGGGCCTGTGACGAGGTTTCTCGCGCCACACCGCTCCTGGTAGCTCTGATTAACATTAGTCCCAGACTGCCATTAAGAGTGGCTATTCTCAGCGTTTGGTTTTTCTCTTTAGATAAAGCACACGATTTTAGAGACAGACAGACAGACAGACGGACGGACAGACAGACAGACGGACGGACGGACAGACAGACAGACAGACGCACAGACAGACAGACAGAGAGTGAAATGCAAAGCAGACTAAAGGTGTATACGTGTCAGCATTAGTGACATTGTTATTGTGTGTTTTGAGGAGAGAATGACTGAGATTGTATGCATGATTAAAACGTGTGTCTATACGTTGTCTACACACTGTAAGGTTAGGGATGGAGTAATATTTAGAGTCTGTGTACGTATGAAGTGCAATGTGTAGGATTTAATCGACATAGAAATGCATGCTCCTCCTTAATATATATATATATATATATATATATATATATAAATCTCTCCATATATATCCCCATAGTGTTGTCTTTTAACAATGACATTTATTCTTTCCCGCCAAAGATCTGCCGCTGACGACGTCCTACTCTGTGAAATCTAGATAATGAATGACCAATCCCAGCTGAATAACTAAACCCCAAACAGGCAGAATACAAATGTATACACACACTGTATACGTGTGTTTGGGGGGTCCGTGGTATTTGCATCGGAAAGCACACCTGCAGCTATGCTGTGTCCTTGAAATAATAATTATATCTGCGGTGTTTGGCGGTCATAACTCTTCCCCATTGTCCTGTGGAAAAACAAACTCACACCGGTGCCACGCTCACCGCCACGCAGCTCACGCTCACCCGGGCACACGTCGCCGGCCGGGGACATGAATTAGGGGACATTCCGTACGTAGAAATGCTAACGGGACAACAGGAACAAACAAGACGTGTCCTTTCTGAGGCGGTCGCGAGTGATTCTGATGAACTCAGCAGAAGCCGTGTGATGGTTTACCTTGATGAATGAAGAGGGAGGGGGTATCTAATGAACAAGAACAAGGGGGTCACCTGTGCCTCTCCCGGGGTGATAGAGCGAGGGGCGGACGCAAACAGATCCCTCTTGCTGCCTCGTGCCTCTCCTTAATAATCAGATTCCTCATCCTCCGCGTCCTCTCATTACCTAGGCTGGGGGGGGGCACGGCTTCCACTGACTTCCTCTGTAAACTGGGTTTGGGAGGGTGAGGGCCATGAAGATATGGGGGGGGGGGGGGGGGGGGTAGGAGAGGCTTTGTGGGGGGAGGGGGGGGTGAGGGGGAAGGGGAGGAGGGGCTAGGGTTGGGTGGGTTGGGTGACGGTATGCGGGGGGGGGGGGGCTGGGAGACGATGTGTCGGGGGTGCTGGTTGGGTGAGGGGCCAGGAGACGTTGTTGGGGGGTGCGGGGGTGTGTGTGTGTGTGTGTGTGGGGGGGGGGGGGGGGGGCGGTGGGGAACATGCAGAGTTCTGCTTATTTGCACATACATCGACAGATATGTAAATGACTGAGGCGAAGCGGCCCAAATGCTAAAGTCTACACCATTAGTTTTCCACTCCATAATCTCCACATGGGGCCGTTAGCGGCATAATGTCCCGTACGATGCGCGCTTTCTTTTTAATTAATAGGGAAAGCGTCTTTTCAGATGAAAATTAATTCTAGATTAATGCTGGGAACCTGCTAGGTTTGGCGTTGGTGTTGTTGTTGTTGTTGTTTTATTTTAAGGGCGTGGAGGAAATAAAATAAATGAGCGAGTTAGAGCGGCGTTCTCGAGAGAGGAAACACGATAGGACGATATTTCAATTCAAAAAGCGTGAAATTAGTCCAGGGCGACATTAGAAGTTGTGTTTGTTTTCTTTGCGATAAAGAAACTCAAGTAGGTGGCCTGGGAATGTTCTGAAAGGACAAAGAGAACCGGAACGCCGCCAGCAGTCCCAGCTCCCGGGCACTGAGTGAACGTTGCACGCACCGGATCGATCATTCATACGAGCCACGCGGTCCCTTTTGGTTCGCGCGGCTTTTTCCATTGGATTTATTGATTCGAGAAGTTATACAAAAGGAGAGGACCGGCCCTCATATTGCAGCCGAGTCCAGAGCAAGCGACTTTAACGCGCGACATTTAGAAATAAAAACGCCCACGGAGAAGTTGATTCCAAACTAAATTCCTATCGACAGGCGCCGGGCGCTGGGTGGTGCTGTGGCCTGCGTCCTGAGCCCACGTCGAGTCCTCTCCCGAGCGGTAATATCTGTAATATCTGGAAGTCCTCTGATCGTGCTGTGATCCCTCACAGACCACACAGGGAAGAGAATCACAAAGCTCCCGAGCGCACAACCTGGCATAACCCCGGCGGGATCTCCAGGCTCCCCATAAATGCCATATGTTATTGGCCGGGTACCACCGCCCGGGTTACGCCACCCAACCCCACCTGCCTTCCCTCCTGCCTTTATTGTCGTCCTCGGTAAACCCCACCTTTTGTGACTCCACCAAAACTTCCCTGATGTTGTGAATAGCGGGGGGAATATGGGCGGGTCTACGGGGACCAGCAGCGCCGCTGTCCGCTAACACCGAGGATATGAGCTGGGCGTCCATGTTTGTTTACAACCGGTCTCAGTCTGTGCACGCAGAAGAGGAATCACCCCTCTTTTCCTCAGTTCACACACAGACAGACACAAGCGCATACGCACAGTCACACACACACTCTCACATGCATGCACGCGCACACGCACGCACAACGACAGACACACATGCTCACATGCACAAACACACCACACACACACACACAACGACACATGCACACACACACACAGACACACACGAATCCTCTCGGCAGAAGGTGGTAAAGCATTTAGCGGTGGCGCAACAGGAAGTGACACGTTGGTGACTGTCGTTAGCATCAAATCCGACAATTAATGCATGTTAATTCTTAATTATGCTAATTTCTCCTGGCTGTGAGGGAGGGGGGGTTAACAGGGTGGTTGGTGAGTCGTCTGCCAGCAACACCGGCTCTCTCTCTCTCTCTCTCTCCTCCCCCTCTCTCTCTCCCCCTCTCTCACACACACACACACACACACACACACACACACACACACACACACACACACACACACACACACACACACACCACACACACCACACACACACACACACACACACACACCACACACACACACAACACACACACATCTCCCCTGGCACCCGAGGCGCTAATGAGCGGTCGAGTCTAAACATGACACGTTAGTCACTCGCTGGAGCGTAATTGGAGTTTTATTTACCGTCTGAAAATCGGAACAACATTTTGATTCGGTAATAGCCAATGCTTTCCAATGTCTCCTTGATATATATATATATATATATATATATATATATATATATATATATATATATATATATATATATATATATATATATATATATATATATTTTATCAAATAAGTGTAGCTTCGCAGCAGCGGCTGTGCCCGGAAGTAATGGTCGGTAATAGCCAATGCTTTCCAATGTCTCCTTGATATATATATATATATATATTTTATCAAATAAGTGTAGCTTCGCAGCAGCGGCTGTGCCCGGAAGTAATGGCCTGTAGTAGAAACATCCGTAGTATTGTCTTCTCGCGTTGCTTTTTAAGTACTAAATGAATCCATTCTGGTGTTAAAGTACTTGTTCTGATATCTGTGTCTAAATATACCGACAAAGTTCTCTCTGCCAGTCCTTGGATATGTTTTAGCTAATTAAAAAGAGTGGGTTCTCCTTTAGCATTGTCCCTTTATATATTCCATTTCTATTTTCACATTAGCTTGAAGCTGGTGCCTGCTCACAATTTCCCAACCTAATTATGTTGATGAAATCCTTATCTCTTCATTATTAATCAATGATGCACCGTTACATACAAAAGTTACATAACATCTATTAATTGTGTTTGTGGCTTCCCCTAAATATTGAAATCACTTTTTGGGATTCATGTTGTGTTCCTTCATTTAAACGCTCAGGCGACCAGAGTCTACGGGCTGCTGGCTGTACAGCCTCTCTAAACCAAAGCCTACAAGCACCACGACGGTGGGCTTCACGTTGCTCCCTACGGTGGAACGACCTGCAGAGCGCTCTGCGGTCACCACACGGAGGACAATCAACGTTTAGCGTCACCAGACCCTCTCCAAAGCCAAACACTGGGGGGTCGGAATGTAGGTGTGTCCTGAAAGGGGATCTCGCCACGCCGGTAGGATGTGTCCTTTAACGGCGGGGTGTGCCTGGGTCAAAAGGGGGGCTAGCGGTTGTGTCATCGGTTCGCGACGTGGACACAGTACGTGTTAAGACGCTCACGGAGTCACGAGGGCTCCTCCGGGAAGGGAGCGCGTGTTGTTCTTCCAGCCCCTGTAAACGCAATCGGAGCAGTCAGAGAGCGGGGTTTGGAAGACTCCGCCATCAAGGGTGTTTGGACGGGGGCGGAGGAATCCGAGGCAGACGCGCAGGTCTGGGCGCGGAGAGACGGGCGGGTCGTCGGGGATATTAAAAGCGTGTCGCGAGACACAAGCAAGCACAACTGGGCCATTAAATATATGGAAATGAAGAGACACTGCGCGAGAGGGCGGGGGCACTAGCACGCACAAGGGAGGAATGGATCCTGGGAGGTGATTAATTTATTTGATGATGCCTCTAGTGAGGTATTTTAGGTCACAAATGAACTGACAGGATGACAAATTACCACTTTAAGGAATTTACTGGGAATCATTAACGAACAATTGTCAGGTAGTTCATGGCAGGCGTAGACGAAGGAATAAATACAGATCTTTTTCTGCGATTATAAATTATATATTTTTCCCATTCCTGGGAATACATCTCAGGGTGTATGTGTCCTATTATGCGTAATACATGATGTAGTCTCAACAAAATTGGAATTCAATTTAGATATGAATCTTCACAATTAAATGAGTGCATGACAGATCTATTGGAATGGTGTTTGGCTGTGTGTACAATATGGTGCCGTGTCTATAGTACTGCGTTTACTGGCTCTCCATAAGGAGGATATCTTCCTGTCCTACATGTGGTTATGTCCCTGTAAGGCTGTGAAATGTAAGTGACATAAACAGGATAACAGGCAGACTGTGATCGCCACTGTTGTCATCTGCATGGCTTCTACCGAGGAAATATGTTCTTTATGCTAAGTGATGTTTATTTGGGGGGGAAGCTGTAACGTTGAATATGAACAATGATACCGGGAGGAAGGCTTGATCAATCAAGACATTATGATACCAAAGAAAACATCTTGATGTTAAAACGTGTTCATAACAATTATACTCGGATGGTACAAAAGAGTGGGGCTCTAATTATGAATCAACTGTATTAATCTTTGAGGTAGTCTTAATGATCGCTACCGGGCGAAGGCAGTTGCGTTTATTTAGTCTTTTTTATTTTGACTGTATCTCGCGGGGTGTCTCCAAGACCGGGCGACATTCTCCCTGACATAATAAATCAATTCATTAATTAAAATCAAGCCCGTGTGTAAAAAGCTGGTATCATCGTTTATTTAAGTGTTAAGGAAGACAGATGCTCAGACGAGACTCGCGTTGAGCTTGTCTGCTCTGTTTAGCTCGCCGCTTTTAAATGGCTTTTAAATGGCCAGCGAACAGAGAGAGAGAGAGAGAGAGAGAGAGAGAGAGAGAGAGAGAGAGAGAGAGAGAGAGAGAGAGAGAGAGAGAGAGAGAGAGAGAGAGAGAGAGAGAGAGAGAGAGAGAGAGAGAGAGAGAGAGAGAGAGAGAGAGAGAGAGAGAGAGAGAGAGAGAGAGAGAGAGAGAGAGAGAGAGAGAGAGAGAGAGAGAGAGAGACTTTGGTTGACAGACTGAGCACTAACTGTATATATTAATTTGACAGGATTCTTGATTCCCCTCTTGGGTGTTCCTGGAGATGCTTTTGTGGGCAGCCAGCCACCGGGCTGGGAGAGTAGGGGAAAAGGAGGAGGAGGGGTGACAAATGTCTTTTGTTTGGAGGTGCCAGTGTTATGTTGTTGGTTCACAGACGACATATCACTGAGATGTCTGAAAACGCCTTAATTGCCCCTTTACGAAAAAGAAGAAGAGGAGGAGATAGAAGGAGAGGGGGGCGAACCGCCTCAGTCTTTTTGAAGAAGTCATGAGTTGCGGTCGGTGTTTTAGGGACCCTTTCCCTGCTCCCCGTCTGCGGATGCTAGCTTGCGTCGTATGCAGGCCCTCGTGGTTGTGCGAGTGTTGCTTTATCTCGGTGGTGACCCCCCCAGTGACTTATGATATCTGAAGATATCCATGAGGGAACTTCAGGTAACGTGGAAGACATAGCTAACTACAGAATCCCACCCAGCTTACGGTTCTGTCATATTTCTACAAAACTATGAAATTAATGAGATTTGTTGCATTATTTATCCCATTACAATATGCTTTTATAATATCATTTGTATTGTAGCAGAACTATACTTCCATTGAAACCCGGTAGGATACATGGTTACTTATTCCAAATCCCAGTTGCCTCTTTCAGCTTTTTTCTTCTTTTTTTTTAAACCAGTATGATTAATTTATACATCGGGACACAAAAAAAAAGGCCCTTGTGTGTCTTGCAATACGTTTAATCAAATATCACAGTGGGACGACTCTGGGTTCCCCTGATATATCGGACTTTTCCTCGCAATTAATTACAGCAGACATTGCCTTTTTGCGCCCAAACACAGTGTCCTCCCTGCAGCCGCCAAGGATGTCTAACACAACAAGCTATTACTAGTTAGCCCAGACAAGCCTATTTTTATTCTCAGCTCGCTGAACTTTTAATATCCTAAATGGGGGAGACACAGGGACATACGGTAATCTCAAGTGAGCATCGCTGCCTTAAAAAAGTCCCCTGAGCAAATATCAACTTCTCTTGTTATCTTTTGTAGGAAAAAATATATGCCTCATTCACAAGATGGACAGCCAACCTGTCCTCAAACCTAAATAAAAGGAATTCAATCCGATTTTTTACTCTCTACCCTTGCGTGATTAACACTAAAAAGGATAAACATTCGGATAAATAGTACAGACATGATAAAATTGTTATGAATACATATATACATACTGTATAGTACATGCTATTTGGTAGACACCCTTATCCAATGCGTATTATAATACCGTGAATGCATGGATTGGTGGCGAACTTTCACCACATTTTCCGCTTAACCCTTTGGATGTAAATGAACAGAACAACGTAGAAAACAACAATGAAGAACACACTCCAAAAGAACGGATGACAAAACGTGAAGCGTATCGCTCATGTTCAAAAACACTCCCGCCCACAGGAACATACTGTCCCTTTTCATTTTCTTATTTCGTATTATTTGCATTGACACATATGGATTCATGTAATCCATATTTGCGATGCGAGGGCCCTTCCTGTAGCAGGTAGGACAGGGATCAGGCGCCCACCTCTATCTAACCTCTGACCGTCCCCCCCCACCTCCCCTCTCAGGTGTCACGGCTGAACGCACCGCTGACCGCAGTAACGCTCACACTCGGCATGGCAAAACACTCTGCATGTAGCATGAAAGCGAGGCGCGACACTTCCATACACATTGGGCCTAATTTCATGGTCCCGTACACACACACACGTACACACACACACTCACTCACGCGCTGATCACACCAATTTAGCGTACATTCGTAGCGTTTTGAGCAGTTCATAGGCAAACGTCCATGAACTGCTTTGTAGCAGATCCAGCAGGCATCTAGTGTATCACACGGTGTGCTTTTCAAACCCTACCAGCGCCTCTATAGACTTACTGTATTCATTGTATCTATACATCTAAAACATCTCAGAAATTAGGCTAATTAACCCACGGTGCCACTTATTAACATGCGTGTTGCCTGGTTCACTAAAGGAGTTGGTCCCTCAGTCGAATAAATGTTAATACCTACAAGGAAATTGCACTTCCCACACGTGGCCGCTCTCGAGTTAACCAGAAGCAACGAATTCCAGAAGTCAACGCAACGCAACCCTCCCCAGGGGATGGAGAGTACGAACACCCTCTCTCTCTCTCTCCCCCCCTCTCCCTCTCTCTCTCTCTCTCTCTCTCTCTCTCCTCTCTCCCTCTCTCTCCTCTCTCTCTCTCTCTCCCTCTCTCTCTCTCCCTCTCTCTCTCTCCCTCCCTCCCTCTCCCCCACTGTTGGCCTGTGATGAGCATAATAAGCAAGGGTTGGCTGAAAGAGTGTGTATGCGTGTGTGTGTGTGTGTGTGTGTGTGTGTGTGTGTGTGTGTGTGTGTGTGTGTGTGTGTGTGTGTGTGTGTGTGTGTGTGTGTGTGTGTGTGTGTGTGTGTGTGTGTGTGTGTGTGTGTGTGTGTGTGTGTGTGTGTGTGTATATGTGCGTGTGTGGATTTGATTAACCTCTGCTCCAGGCTGTTGCCTCACGCGGCATCATTGCCTATTGACCTGCAGATGCCGGCCAGTGCGACTGGTTCAAAGGTCTGGAGATTTGGGACCGGGCGCGGTAACAGGCTCCAGCCTAATTGTCGGCTCTGTGTACGCTCAAGTTATTGGCAGCTGCCAGCGTCTCCGGCCTGCGCCGCGTCCAACTCGGACACACCTGACCCAGGCCGGCTAATTGCGATGGCCTTTTCATCATTTCAAATCAGAAGCTCGGGGAAGTGCAGACCACGGCCTGTTGGACCATTAGTGGAGCACGGCCCGCTACTGTAACAACAAGAGGGGCCCGGAGGACGGACGGACGGACACACAGCCACCAGGGCGGGATCCCCCCTCTGTCTGTCTGTCTGTCTGTCTTTCTCTCTCCCGCTCTCTATTTGTCTCTCTCTCTCTCTCCTCTCTCTCCCTCTCTCTCCCCCTCTCCTCTCCCCCCCCTCCCCCTCTCCCGTCCCCTTCTCTCTCTCTTTCCCTCTCTCCCTCTCTCTTCCCCCCCTCTCCCTCTCTCTTCCCCCCCCTCTCTCTCTATTTGTCTCTCTCTTTCCCCCTTTCCACCTCTCTCTCTCTCTCTCTCTCTCTCAAGGACGGTGAATGGGAGGGAGGGGATGAGGAGCAGGTGGGTGTTGTGTTGAGAATGAGGGTGTGGAAGGGGGGGGGGGAGGGTTGAGATGGGGGCTGCGGGGGGAGAGGGTGGAGGTATCGGTGGGAAGGGGCTGGAAAGTTCAGCGGTGCGGCGGCGGCGGCGGAGGAGGACCCGGCGCTGCTGACATGAGATCAATACGGTCCTCGGAGCGAGGGGCCCCGCCGGGGCTGACAGGGGCCGGGTGGCGTAATTGGATCAGGGGCCAAACAGTCGCCTCAGCAGCCCCACCACCACCACCTGCACCACCACCAGCACCACCACCACCACCACCAGGAGCAGAAGCAGCACCTCCACCTCCACCACCACCACCTCCACCACCACCACCACCTCCACCACCTCCACCACCACCTCCACCTCTAGCACCACCAGCTCCACCTCAAACAGCACCACTACTACCAGCAGCACCACCCCCTTCATCACCACCCCCCACCACTACCAGCAGCACCATCACTACCACCCCCACCAGTGGTAGCAGAAGCACCACCACCACCTCCACCACCAGAAGCAGCAACGACAGCCTCACATCCACCACTACCACCACCACCACCACCACCACCACCCAACCTGGTCCCTAACC
>OLKM01000542.1:260000-265100 GCA_900291075.1 Melanogrammus aeglefinus | reverse complement strand
ACCACCACCCCACCACCACCACCTCCACCACCTCCACCACCACCTCCACTTCTAAGCACCCACCAGGCTCCACCTCAAAAACAGCACCAACCTTACTACCAAGCCAGCCACCACCCTACCTTGCCATTCATCACCGCACCCCCCACCACTACCAGCAGCACCATCACTACCCACCCCCACCAAAGTGCGTAGGGCAGAAAGCACCACCACCACTCTACCACCACACCAGAGCAAGCAACGACAGCCTCACATCCACCACTACCACCACCACCACCACCACCACCACCAAACTGGGTCCCTAACCACCCCCCCCCTCCTCCTCTGCCATCCAACACCCAACCCTTCAGCACTGTCACAGGCTGGCCTCATGTCACCCCACCCATCCACCCCCACCACTGGCGCCACCTTCCTAGTAAGGCTCTCCTACACCCCGGGAGGCGCCGAAGGGCTCTCACTCAACCCCCCTCCCCCCCCCCGTTCTCCTCTCAACCCCCGCCCACACCCCCCCGTCTCCCTCTCACCCCCACCCCCCCCCCCCCCCCCACCACCATGGCAAATGTCCACTTAGCAGATGAGCGCCAGCGATATTAGGGCTGCATCCTTCATGCCTTTATGCAAAAAGGAGGAGAGATCTATGTCATCTGAGGATTTCATGGAAATAAAGGCGGCATTTATTCAGCGCCGTGCGCCGGGAGTGAAACAGTCTGTAAAAGGGCTGAAAATGGTTTGGTTCAGCTTATTAAAAAATGGTAGGGAAATAAGGAGTGGGAAAAACAAACAATGAATGAGTTTTGGGTGAAGAGGATGTGAAATTAAATAGCCGCTGGTGGAGGAAATAGACTCTCTCCGAGGACAACATAATGAACAATCTCAGCCAGGCTCCGTCTCCGTCGCTTGGTATGACGAACCACCGAGAGCCCTGATGGACTGATGTGTTTAACTGATGCGTATCCACTCTGAACGCCGGCGAATAAAACCCTATATTCGAGTGCGAAAAATGTTGCTTCAGACACAACCGTTTATTTTTTTTTGGTCTTTTTTGTTCCCCCCCCCCCCCAGTGCCGGGCCTCAGAAGCCTTAGTAGCCTGAGTGTTGTGAGGAACTAACGCTCCTCTCGATGAAGAACCGTGTCCTGATTAACTGGAGGGTCCCCGTGGTTCAAACCCTGCTGCACCATCATGGTTTTATCTGTCGTCTTTCCACGCGTTTCTCTTTGAGCGCAGGGGAGATGTGCGGTTGGAGAACAATGCGGGAGATAATATTATTGTCTTCAGTTGAATCTAACAGTGTAATTCGACGATGAAAAGGCTCTTTAAAGAATCAAAGACAGCAGTGTTGTTAAAAATCCCCATCTGGACCGAGCGTTTTTGTCCACCCCGTGACTAAAATGCTTTCCAAATCCAAACGTTGTTAAAAGGGCCAGTAATTGTCCCTATTTTATCTCACACACAGAGAGAGAGAGAGAGAGAGAGAGAGAGAGAGAGAGAGAGAGAGAGAGAGAGAGAGAGAGAGAGAGAGAGAGAGAGAGAGAGAGAGAGAGAGAGAGAGAGAGAGAGAGAGAGAGAGAGAGAGAGAGAGAGAGAGAGAGAGACATGCAGCGCATTTGGAGTAATCGTGCATGATGTGACAGACACAGACGCATCAGAGAGAGCTTGGAGCGGATTAAACACTGGTTAAACATTAAACACGAATCCATATGTAAATGCACTGCACCAATTAGGAAGCTGTCTGTGATGTAATCCTGCCAAGAGACTCTCTGGCCTCCTTTCTCACGCACTTAATCAAATTAAAAGCTCAGGCGACGCGTGATTATCGGATTATCAACGATACATGTACAATTCCTTTTTAGTTTGGGCAAATAATGAATGTAATCGGAGCTGCGACGTTCCCAAAGAGCCCCTGTAGGGCGTTCCTCGTTGTCTCCCTGTTTAACGACGAGTCTGACACCATACATGTGCCTTTCATTGTTTCCCAATAAGCGTTTTTTTTTATCCACGTTTTGTTTGATGAGCGGGCATTTTGCACATGAGATTGGAGTCCCGGGGTGGTGTTGGTGGGGTGGTGTGGTGGGGGTGGGTGGTGGTGCGGCAGTGGGTGGGGCTACGGGGGGGGTGGGGGGGGGGGGGGGGGTGTGGAGGAGGTGTAAGACAGGGCCAGGGGTGGAGGACTGTGGAGATTGGCTGTGGTTGGCTGGGAAATGGCAGAGTTTTAGAAGGCAGCGCTTGATCACGGGGGCTGAAGAACCACGACGGACCGACAGGACCACAGGGACCAGGGGCTGGAGGACTGTGGAGATTGGCTGTGGTGGCTGGGAATGGCAGAGTTCAGAAGGCAGCGCTTTGATCAGCGGGGCTGAAG
Organism: Melanogrammus aeglefinus; assembly: GCA_900291075.1. Classification (NCBI taxonomy): domain Eukaryota; kingdom Metazoa; phylum Chordata; class Actinopteri; order Gadiformes; family Gadidae; genus Melanogrammus; species Melanogrammus aeglefinus. The sequence goes on along the minus strand of OLKM01000542.1, from coordinate 262,742 downwards.
AACCACCGACGGACCGCAGGACCACAGCGACCGTTTCCAGACGACTAGCGTGTTGCGCATGAGCACACGCGCACAACACGCTCGCACACGCTCACACACATGCACCGAAAAACGCGCACACGCCGCACGCACGCATGCACACACACATGCGTGCGTGCGTGCACATGCACAACACTCATGCATAACGTGCGTGCACATGCTCACACACATGCTAACACACACGCACATTAAGATGTATGTGCAGACACACGCATCGACATCCAAACACATTGACACAATCGCACACTGAAACGTGTTAGTATGGCGTAGAGCACACACACACACACACACGCACACACACACACACGCACGCACACCCACACACGAACACACACACACACACACACCCCGCTGAATCATTGTTTCACTGCTCTGTGACAGCCAGGCCTCCTTCGGGGACCACATGTTCACCTCAGCGTCTCACCGGTTCAGCGGCCCCCAGAATGTGCTTAACAAACGGGGAGAAAGCGCTCCGTGCGCCGGGCGGGCGGGCGGGCTGCTAAGTGATCTGTATTCCCCGTGAATCTGCTGTTCCCTAACCCTGTGAAATTAACAACACTTCCAGAAACTCGGCCCTCGACCCCTCACATAATACCACATTCAGAGAGAGCATGCATGGCTGTCCTTGGGTAATGTGAAAAGAAGGAGGGGAGAACGGGAGCAAGGCTGCTGGCTCGCTCTCCCTGGTTCTCTCTCTCTCTCTGGCTCCCTCTCTCTACCTCCCTCTCTCTACCTCCCTCTCTCTACCTCCCTCTCTCTACCTCCCTCTCTCTACCTCCCTCTCTCTACCTCCCTCTCTCCTCCCCCCCGCCCTCTCCATGTATTTTTCCCGATGGTGAGTAGGAATATGTTATCCAACGCAATCATTTGCAAAATAATAAAAAAAAAAGGACAAATAAAGCGTTCATATTTGTCCGTTTGGTGTTAAAAAGAAAACTGTGAAATATAAAATAAAGATTGAATTTTTTCTTTAAATGCATTTCAAAATTTCTCTGCAATGCAAACACAACAATTCTGTAATATCCAAAAATGGTGGTGACTGTGTGTGTGTGTGTGTGTGTGTGTGTGTGTGTGTGTGTGTGTGTGTGTGTGTGTGTGTGCGCGTGTGTGCGTGTGTGTGTGTGTGTGTGTGTGTGTGTGTGTGGTGTGTGTGTTGTGTGGTGTGTGTGTGTGTGTGTGTGTGGTGTGTGTGTGTGTGGCATGCGTGTGTGTGTGTGTGGGCGTGTGTGGCGTGCGGTGCGTGCGTGCGTGCAGGGCTGGGGGGGGGGGAAGAAGCAGCGCTTGGTGGGAAATAATTTCCCAGAGAGCACCTGGTGTACGACGGCGCTGCAGATAAGGAACACGGCTCTCCGGAGTATCCAGGGAAGCCAGGATTGGCAGGTGGGTGGGTGCGCGGCGAAGAAGCTGACCTTACACACCAGACCTCCCTAGCCCGAATGGTAATAACCACTCTGGAGAGTCACATGGTCCGCTAAGAGGCAGCCAGAGCCATTATGGGGGTGCTTAAAACTCCACTTAAATATCACTTTATAGCCGATTACTTAAACCGCGCTCCGGTATTTACATGACACTTTCTCGGTGAGTTTTTTCTTTTCTTTTTTTTTGTGCGTGGAGGTTCGGTAATGCAATTGCTGGCGGATCACGGAGCGTGTGTGTACGTGTGGAGGTCTGTTATGACCAAAAAAAAAAGCGGTTAAACACGCGTGTGTAGGAATAGTATAAAGAAGGACGTTGACACAGGCACCGGCTCTGGGCTGTGGCAGCACCAGAACACACAGGAGTGAGACGAGACGCCGGGGGAAGAGGAGTCGCCGTGTATGAAATAAACTCACAGCTGGGGGGACGGTTTGTAGTATTTGCGTGTATTTGCGTGTATTTGAACGCCACGTAGCAGTCGCTCGATCGTGTTTGGTTCCCTTAAAGTGTTTTTTTGTGCGTCATTGAGCAAGGTGGGGGGTTCGTCATCATGCTCAAGGGACGATGTCTACATTGGGATTCGAACCCACAACCTTCCGCGCGGCAGTCCGGACGTAGGAATGAGACCTTTCCTTCCTGAATGAAACCTTTTCTTTCCGTGGTGTGTGAGGCCTGTCCCCAGCATGGACCCCCAGAGGGATCATCTTGGATCAGTGGAGACAGATGCCCCCACCCACACCCCCCCGCAACCCCACCCCAGGGGGAAAGGGGGGGGTTAGCCGGCCGCTGCCACGCGACCACGTCACCCTGATGTAGAGTGGAGTCGGGGTGATGGTGCGGAAAGAAAGCCAGGCGGAGGACGCTGCCACTGAGCTTGAGGGAAGCCCGTAGAACCAAGGGGAGGTGGTGGTGGAGGTGGTGGTGGAGGTGGTGGTGGTGGTGGAGGTGGTGGTTATTGGGATGCTGTTGGTGGGTCTGGTGGTGGTGGGGATTTTGGTGCTGGTTATGGTGGTAATGGAGGTTATGTGGTTGTTAGCTGGTTAGGATAGCGTAAAGAGCGCTCTCCCTCCCTCTCTCTCTCTCCCTCTCCCCTCTCCCTCTCTCTCTCTCTCTCTCTCTCTCCCTCTCTCCCTCTCTCTCTCCCTCCCTCCCTCCCTCCCCAGGCCTCCGATGGCTCTCTCCAGACATGACTTAATGACCACACATTGGAGTAGAGATAGAAGCTGCTTCCCAGACCACAGACCAGACTGGCAGTCTACATTTTTGGGGGGGATTAGCAACAGACCA
>OLKM01000542.1:240000-257500 GCA_900291075.1 Melanogrammus aeglefinus | reverse complement strand
AACTGAGAAAATACATGTTTATACATCACGGGCATACATCGTTTAATTAAATAAAGCTTGGGCCCGCAGGAATATCCCTCTTGAATCCTGGTCCCAGGAGTAAGGAGCAGTTTTGGGGACCAGGTTTGTCCTCTGAGCGTATAAGTTAGTGACATTGTGGGACGACAGAGTGTGGCGGACGTTACAGGCCACTGCGCGCCTTACGGATTCGCCTCAGATCGGGAACCCATTCGCTTTCACTTTAACACTAATTAGTCGCGGTATCTCCGGGCGCCGCGACACAATATAGTGGCGGTGTGATTACAATATCCATATGCACCGTTAGACAGCCGGCGTGCGCGTCAACAGATAGGGATCCCTCATTCAAATATGAAAATCCGCCATCCTCTCGCCACCTATTCCATACGTAATCACACCGCTCTGGTGTGGAGATACCAGCCCTCAGTCTTATTTCCATTTCCCAGACGGAGAGGCGATCCTAGAGAATAGGGGGGGGGGGTAACTGACCATGTAGGGGTGGGCTATGGGGATAGATTTAACACAAAGCAGGGGGAGTAGATAGTGGATGTCTAATTGACTAGGTGGGCGCTGGTCTCGACAGGTTTCGGGCGATTGGAGTGGCTTTACGGGCTGAGAGAGGTAGAGTGAGAGAGAGAGAGAGAGAGAGAGAGAGGAGAGAGAGAGAGAGAGAGAGAGAGAGAGAGAGAGAGAGAGAGAGAGAGAGAGGAGAGAGAGAGAGAGAGAGAGAGAGAGAGAGAGAGGAGAGAGGGGGAGAGAGGGGGAGACAGAGAGAGAGAGAGAGAGAGAGAGAGAGAGAGCACTAGAAATAGATGGAGAGCGGCACAGAGGAACAGAGAGGAACAGAGAGGAGGAGAGAGAGACAGAGATACGTACATAGAGTGAGAGAGTGAGAGACGGAGAGAGGAAGTGAGAGAGGGCTGGGGGCGGGTGCGAGCCACAGATCGGTGCTGACGCCTCCCGCCACATCAATTACAAACCGCCGCTCGCCCAGGAGAAGGATCCCCCGTCCGCCACCGTCTCCTCATCACCGCCCAGCGACCAAACGGGCGGGGTCACAGGTCAGCCAGTTAGGTAGGAAGAGCGAGGCCATGGCACTCATCCCCTCCCCCCCCCCATCCCCCACCACCTTCCACCAACACCCCCCCCCCCCTGTACCAGTGGGGGCCCCTCCCGTGGGTTTGTCGGCCCATGCACCCCCGCTGAGGGAAGTGCCACAGAGCTCTCCAGAGCCGCCACCAGACCTGTCACTCAGTGGCCGTTCCCAGCAGGGGGGGGGGGGGGGCAGCCTGGACTATGGTCAGCGCTCCCCTGTCCCTCTCTTTCACTCCCTCTAGATTTTTTGGTAAAGGGGCCTTTTTTCATGGTTGAGCCGTCGCCCGCTCCCAAGGCTTCCAGCCGTGTTGGCCTAAAGCTCACTGCTTCGTCGGCTTCATTTAGCTGTTTTCGCTCCTTTTTTTAAAAAAAACTAGGAAAAGCATTCCCAGCGGTATTAGCAGTAGAAGAAGTATTATTATTAATTGAAAAGGACCCAGAGACAACATGCGTCCGAAAACAAAAGTATTAGTATGTGTTATAGTTCTAAAAAAAAAAAAATGCCAGTCCATCCGTGTTAGCCTAAAGCTCAGGCGTGTTTGCTTGCTCTGCTTTATTTAGCTGTTTTCCTATTTCCTAACAAAATAGGAGAATAATTCCCAGCAGTATGAGCAGTAGAACCATATTAATTTAGAGAACGGAGAGACAACGTGCATCCAAAAGATTTTTTTTGGAATGTGTGATGTGTAAAAAAAAAAAAATGCTAACACAATAAAACGCATCCTTATGTATGAACGCTCAAGACCAGCGGTAGCGATATCTGACACAACACAACCACACAAAAACAAATCCATTGCGGACTCTATGGCTCTCCAGCGCCTGTGGTCTGACACCACCCTGCCCCACCCCCCCCCTCCACGCCGACATGTGCAGAGGCCTCCGTCCTGGGCACTGGCTCTCAGCCACCAGGACAGAACAGTAGGAAGCCATCACTTAGTGTTAGCCAGCCCCCCGATCCCCTGCCTGTTATTGTCCGGCTTCACAGCCCCGGTCCGGTCAGACCCCCAACACACCCGGATCCCATCCCCGCCACCACGGGGGGCTGACACCGTGCATTAGACAGCCAGGGCTGCTGATAGCACGGATACCTCCACCTACAGCCGGGACCCCCCCCACCCCCCCCCGCTGGGCGCGGCCAGCGCCCCCCACCCCGCCCCCCTCTCCATCAGCCAACGGCAGCTCCACCGGTCAGACGCTCGTCGGAGATGTGGTGTATTCGTTTGGATCACGGTCGGCCTCTTGTTGAAGCGATGTGCGCTTATGGATGAGTGGTGTGATCCAATTGTCTTCTCAAAAATAAAACAACAACAAAGCATACAAGAAAAAAAATAATACGCTTATTTTTCTAATATTCTATATTATTCATGCACCATACTTTATTCAATGTACTGTTACATCTAATAATATAAGAGGTCATTTACTAATAATTCCAGAAATTCATTCAAAAATCCCAGGCAATTTAAATTCTCCCAAGCAGAACAGAAAACAGAAATAAAATTATAAAAAACCAGAGAACTAATTAAAGTACCGGTACTTCTTTTCCACAGACTTTTAAAGCAGACACCAGTATTGTAAGGTATCCCTATGCTTTAATCATGCAGACCCAACATAACACATAACTCATCTTTCCACTGTGCAGACACATTAAAGATAAGTCAAAGAGAATTAAAAGTGGTGTAAGTTAAACCATTATTTCCCCCTTGAGCCGTAAGACTGGATCCTGCCTCATCCTGCAGCACCTGGGATTCAGATCAACCCCCTCATATGAGAGAGAGAGAGAGAGAGAGAGAGAGAGAGAGAGAGAGAGAGAGAGAGAGAGAGAGAGAGAGAGAGAGAGAGAGAGAGAGAGAGAGAGAGAGAGAGAGAGAGAGAGAGAGAGAGAGAGAGAGAGAGAGAGAGAGAGAGAGAGAGAGACACACACAGAGAGAGAGAGAGATACAGAGAGAGCAAGGCCATAAATTGCTAATAAACTAAATGAAACGAGGCAGGAGGGAGCACCTCTGCAGCAATTACCTCTCAGATCTCGTCATTCATATCCCACCGTACGACTCACTTCATCAGGCCGGCGTTCGCCACTCCATCAGCCCTCCCCCAGCTCTCTCTCTCTACATCCCTCTCTCCCTCCCCGCCAGGGCTGGCAGGCCAGCTCTCTCTCCCCCTACAGGGATTGAGAGAGAGAGAGAGAGAGAGAGAGAGAGAGAGAGAGAGAGAGAGAGAGAGGAGAGAGAAGAGAGAGATGAGAGAGAGAGAGAGAGAGAGAGAGATGAGAGAGGAGAGAGAGGAGAGAGAGAGAGAGAGAGAGAGAGAGAGAGAGAGAGAGACACCAGGCACCTAGACCACAGGTCCACCACCGGGGGGGGGGGGGGGGGGGGGGGGGGGGTGGCGTTTGAAACAACAAAGCTCCGTTTGACCAGCTCCTCTTCCTGCCTTTCATGTCGCCAGGAGATGATCAAATATTCATCAAACATCCCATTTTATTTAGAAGACCACAACGATGGCTCGGTTTGTTTTTGGCTTTTCACCGTTCAGTCATTTAAGCATACGCTTTTAACCTCACACTGATCTCAGATACATGTCCTTAATGAGCAGGTCAGAGGTCAGCACTTCCGGTTCTATGATTGCCTTGTTCTACGACTGCAGACATCGGGGAATGGAGCCACCACCATTAGCCTCCACACTACTCCACCTTTAACGCACCAGGGTCATCTGCTCTGTCAGTGAACCACCATACTGCAGCTTTAATAAGAAAAAAGCCAGTCCGATCGATAATAACACGCAGGACTAACAACGTCTGTGTACCAAGCGTACATGCACGTTACACCTAGCAAGCGTACGTTTGAGAGGGTTCAGGGGTTTGGAAACGGGTTCTTTTTAATAATTCATAAATCACCAAAAGTGGCTGATGATGCATGGTATCCATTAAGTCATTATGGTTTTACGTTTAACAGCATAATTGCCGCACCGTTGATGACATTTCGCCGCTCCCTGCACCGTTCAATCCGTCGCTGTGCGTGTCGTCATGTGTACCGCGTGTGTTTGTGTGTTATTAATATATATATATAAATGTACTATTAATAAACCGCAGGCACCTATGTGTCATGCCTCGACTCATGTTCAGCGTTTTAGGAGACAGCGAAGAGAAACACGTCTGATGGTCAGAATCAGAGGGAGGGATGCTTTGACAAGTGAAGATTGAAGTTTGACGTTTGCATCAAATGGATAGACAAATGTATATGATGAATACTAATAATTGCATTTGACCCCACGTGACAACCAAAAAATGAAAAGGTCACGCTGTGAGAAGTATTAAGATATCTTCCCTACAACCCCTTTATCGCATTTTGTCTAAAATAATAGTTCCCAAATCATGGCGGTCTCGCATCACCGTCCTATCGCTTTTATTCGATTTTTTTTTTTAACAAATCTGACACTTCCATATGGATAACCTCGCATGGCCAATCCCGTGTTGAGCTGCCAGTCACCCGGCAGAAGCCGGAGTGTAAAGTTTTGAGGAGGTGAAGTTGGGTCCTGATTCCCCGGCGGGCCGAGTGGCAGCCGCTGAGGCGACAGCGACGTACGACCGCGGGGGCGAAACGCGACGGACCACACATGCTCCTCCGTCCTACTTGTTGCACGGTTCACCATCCGGCAGAATCCCCTCGACAGACAACCCCCCCAACCCCTCCCCATCGCCCTCCATGAATAAATATTGCGCCACTTGCAAACTCAATTCAAGTATTCAATAAAAAATTCATTCCTTCTTTGGAAGGCCTCCCACTCTGGCGGCCCACCCTTATTGTTAGACAAATTGAAGTGTGCGCAGGCGGGGGGGGAGTCCAGCGGGTGAACACAGAGAGAATCCATTTAGTCCATCCCCATCCCAGGGTGGAGTGGGCAGCCCCGGGCCTTCAAAGGCGGAGGCAACAATGTGAGTGACACGCAGTCACCCCTGCCTTTCCTCACACCTCACCTGGCTGATAGAATTGTTGTGGTGGAGAGAGAGAGAGAGAGAGAGAGATGTTGTGGTGGGGGGGAGAGAGAGAGAGAGAGAGAGAGAGAGAGAGAGAGAGAGAGAGAGAGAGAGAGAGAGAGAGAGAGAGAGAGAGAGAGAGAGAGAGAGAGAGAGAGAGAGAGAGAGAGAGAGAGAGAGAGAGAGAGAGAGAGAGAGAGACCTGTGTGAAGCTCTCTTTTTTGTCATTGCTATATCCAGTGATTGATGGCTCCATGGCGGCAGTGGTGAATCTGCCCTTTTTAAATAATTTATGTCGCCCGTTGCTACGGACAAGTAGCTTATAAACCCGCTTGCTATTTTTTTTCCATTGACTGCAGAGATCGATACTCTGAAGACATGCCATCACCACTAATGAACTGCTTACCTGCTTCTCCGGAGTGCCGGGCCTATCGCCCTGTGCAGGGGAGAGAAGGGGAGGGGAGGGGGCGCACGTTCACTTTATGGTCGCGTAATAAAAACTCTACTTTATTGGACGGCGGTGATGTCGGGGCCCCCAGCACACAGGGGTGTAGTCCCAGGTGTCGACAAGGACTGATGGACTAGGGGATCGGTTATCTCTTCTTTAACGTACTTTCCGTCAACGTTGTCTTCTTATTTACTCGGTAGCTGGGAACTCAGTCTCCATGGTTGCATGGGACTGGGGGATAACAGGTGGGCTTAGTCCCACCGTGCGCCGAAACATATGGACGCCGTCTTCATAACAGCTTATTAGTTGTTGTGTTGATGCATAAGACTCCATGGAAACAGTATGTACGCGCTTTTCGCGCGCGCTCTCCCTCACGCTCGGTGAATTCCAATTAGGACACGCTGGCAAGACTCTGTGCGCTGTAAAAGGCATATTTCGTAGGCCTTCATAATTAGAGGTTTCCTAACCCGGAATTTTAACCATATCGATATTACGGTACGATAAAATGCCCGGTCATTGTGATCAGGATGAGCAGGGGTTGGGGGTGGGGGGGGAGATTGTTCACTGCATCATCATACTAGACATTTATACAAAATAACCAAGCACAATATCTTTGGATAACAATCAGTCCAGTATTAATCTTGTCAACACATCCCATCACACACACACATTTATACAAAATAACCAAGCACAATATCTTTGGTAACAATCAGTCCAGTATTAATCTTGTCAACACATCCCACACACACACCTTGTGTTGTTTATACATTTCAGGGCTCAGAAAAGGACCTTTATAAATAGGTTGTGTATTTCCATAGTGAGCTCGCACCAAATTCGTCTCTGTCATGCAAAGTGATAAATTGGCTGAACCAATGGTGTTGGAACTCTTATTAAAATTGATTAATTCATATCATTAGTTGATCACACAACAGCTCATATAATGTAGTAAATTAATTTCTGAGTGTGTGCGATTCTTCTTGTGTGTGTGTGTGATTAATACTTGCAACACTTGAATTAACATCAATAAATCAATTTGTGAATCAATTAAATGATCGTGTTTAAATACAGAGCTAATAGTGTACATTAAGCAGAGCTGGACAAATGATCATCTCTGGTTTCAGCGTTATGGATCGAGAGCACCAACAGAAGCCTAAATTGATCCACGTTCCTCCGTACTCGACACCCTGAACTGTTCCATGGTCAGCCATACTCAGCACCTCAGGCCACAACGTTACAACTATTTAACAATAGAACTTCAAAATGAGAAAACGTAAAGCAGAGGTGCCCTCAACATTTTACTACCGTCGGTGGAAATTGCGTTTGATGGAGGAAGAGGCGGGTGATTTCACTCGGACGTTTTATTCATACAATCAGTTCAGTTAGAACCAAGATCGTTCATTCCATTGTTTTACACAAGCATTAAAATATACATTTAAGAAACATAAAAGCTTATCAACCATGATTCAACAACATTTTACCAAGATCCAGTCAACAGACCGACACGTGCTCTGTGACTCATGTATACTCCTGTATGTGATATAACGTATGCTAAACATGCATATCATTCATCCTGCAGAGGGATACATTAGTCGTAGCAGAGAGCTACATCATTCGTAGCAGAGAGCCACATCAGCGGATTTGGCAGAGAGCTACATCAGCTTTAGCACAGAGCTACACCAGCAGTAGCAGAGAGCTACATCAGCTGATTTAGCAGAGAGCTACATCAGCTTTAGCACAGAGCTACAACAGCTGATTTAGCAGAGAGCTACAACAGCTGTAGCACAGAGCCGCATCAGCTGTAGCTGAGAGCTACATCGCCTATAGCATCGAGTGCACGTTACAGGAGCAAAGACACCTGATCCAACACCTCAGCTCCGGGTCAGAGGTCGGGTTGGAGTTCTGGCCGTGTAGGGGAGGTCAGAGCAGAGGTCGGGTTGGAAGCTGTGCCGTGTAGGGGACAGCCATACCCTGGCGTGGCCTACGATGAAACATGAACTAAGCCAGCTCCCCCTCCCATGGGTGAGGGCCGAGCGGCGCCTAAACCGCTCCTCGAGTGGTAGCTAACCTCAACCCATCCACTGTGTGTGGATCAGTCAACAGCGCTAAAGCGACGCAGCACACTCGTCTTTCAGAGGCTCCTTTACACCTTTTCCCGGGTGCGAGGGCTCGTGGTGCGTTGTCGTTAATAAAGCCCGGACCTTGTAACGTCTGATCCCTCAAACGCAGGAGCCGACACTGGTGGAGAGGAAACAGGGAAATGTCATCAGACAGACACGGGGGAGGAAAATGTTCCGTCCACCAACTTTGTTTAAGATCCATGTAGGTTGGGTTTGATTGGGCTCTGTGTTTTGGGTTCAGAGCGTGTTAGAACGTATGGCCGCCGGAGACAACTGGCTCTTTAACAGCCGCTCTGACAAGGAAGCTGGCTTTGAAATAGTTTGGTTACTTTGAAGGAACTGGAAGCGGGAAGGAAAGTGTGTAGTGTTGAGTTACAAAGAATTTCTCTGTTCGTCTCGGTCGAAGCCTGAGACCAGAACTGAATTAATTGTTGGGTGGGTTGAATGGTTTAATGGTGGTTTGGTATTTTTGGATTATTGTACAATTGTGATTTGACATTTTTTTCCTCGCAACGCAAACTACCCAAAATCAAACTGGACTTGGTTTTCTGTCTTGTGGTTAAGCTCTACTGTAGCGTCCAATGTGTCACAAGGGACGAACCATCTACCATAAGCTGATCAATGATATGATCAATTGATCGACTATACAATTAACTTGTGTTCACAACCATACATCTTCTGACCTGTAAATAATGCAAATAACTAAGTATGCGTAATCGGTTTCTCATGCCCATGGGCAGATTTATAAAAAAGTGTATTGATATTTGAGACAAAACAAATGTTGTAGAATGTGAGGGTGTAAAATCCCTCTCTGATGTGTAGGCTTACCAACTTCACACAACACAGACACTTAACACACGCGCAACCTCTTCCACAAGAATATTTAGTATACATTAACCCCTGGTTCACTTTCTCTCTCTCTATGGCTCCCTCTCTCCCTCTTCTTCTTAGCAATGGCTTTCCCGCTGTATTCTATCACACTCTAAAGGACATACTTACAAATGCATTACCGAATAAAAATGCTTACCAACTTGAAACAATCCATTATTATAAGGGGGGGGGGGGGGGGGGGGTTGAATTAATTCCTTCTCTCACACCCGGAATGTCTTGCCGCTTCACAAGATAATATGCCATGTAATTCTTTTCCGGATTCATAGATGCGCCCCTACTGCCTCTCTCTCTCTCTCTCTCTCTCTCTCTCCCTCTCTCTCTCTCTCTCTCTCTCTCTCTCTCTCTCTCTCTCCTCTCTCTCTCTCTCTCTCTCTCTCTCTCTCTCTCTCTCTCTCTCTCCCTCTCTCCCTCTCTCTCTCTCTCTCTCTCTCCTCTCTCTCTCCCTCTCTCTCTCTCCCCCTCTCCCTCTCTCTCCCTCTCTCTCCCTCTCTCTCTCTCACCCCTGATAACAACTGTGAATTTATCAAGAGTAAATATAATGCTTAAACTGAGAAGCAACATCCATCACCCCCCCTTCATCCAAACCCGGGGAGAACCATCCAGAAACGGGACAGCATTCCGAGGGACGTCAGGGTTGGACGGGGGAGAAGGAAGTCCGTTTATGAATCACTAGAAAAACCAACAAACCCCTAACCCCCCCTATAGGAGAGGCAGACATGCGCGGGGTGCCCCTGCCGATGTGGGGAGAAGGTAAAGAGAGGCGCCGTGTACGGAGGTTTCATTTAAAGTGTGTTTCTCACTAGGCTGCTCACAACACTTAATTAAACTCTGCTGTTCTTGGCAATGACAAATGCACCGGGGCTGAAGGAAGCCGCTCTGCTGGGTGACTGTGAGGGCTTTTTCGTAATTTCTTTTCATGTGCAGCGACGGCCACATCCAGGTCAGAAAGTGTAGAATTAAAAGAACTAAACAAGGTTTAGAAAAAAAAAAAAAAAAGGCTTGGTTACATCTCTCTCTCTCTCTCTCTCTCTCTCTCCATCTCTCTCTCTCTCTCTCTCTCTCTCTCTCTCTCTCTCTCTCTCTCTCTCTCTCTCTCTCTCTCTCTCTCTCTCTCTCTCTCTCTCTCTCTCTCTCTCTCTCTCTCTCTCTCTCTCTCTCTCTCTCTCTCTCTCTCTCTCTCTCTCTCTCATTTTTTGGAAAGTTCTTGTCATAGATTAATGGGCCCCAGATCCTCGCCTCGTTCTCTCCTTTTTTTTTCTACAGATTAGATGTGTGTATATGTGTGTGAAATGGGAAATTACCAACACCACCATTACTAACACAGAACACAGCACACTACTTTTCTCCACCCTACTGTATATATACCAAGTCTGATTTCGTCTTTTAATTTCAGTGCTTCCTAACATTCAAACGGGGCCGGGTAAATGAGCGTCTTCGAGTAAGTTAAAGATGTAACTTCCAACGTCGGAGCACGACGGAAAACATGCCTTCAAAACGTTATAGCCCCCCAAACTGATGAGGAGAGACTAATAGCTTTTGTCCCCTCCCCCACCACCCCCCCTCCTCCCCAACACACCCTCTTCCCACACACACCCGCACCCCCACACACACACACACACACACACCACAGCCCCCCACCCTCCCAGACACACCACCCCCACACCACCACCCCCCACCAACCCAACACAAACGGTAAGAAAATCCCATTTCATACCAAACGGAACCTTATTTTGTTTCCCGGTAATGGTATGACTGTATTATTATTGTGCATTTCATGAGATCCATTTAAAAAAAAAAAGGTGGACGCAGCGTAGCACATACCCCACCACCACCACCACGTCACCCTGCCAGGCAGCGCGCCTCGACCGGGGAGCCCAGCGCGCCGCTATACCGAGAACCGCGGCAAAGGAATGCCTCCCAGGCACAGGCAGCAGCTGAAGCATTTCATTCAATAATGTAATTCAGACTTTTAAGTAAAAAAAAAAAAAACGAAACAACAACCCTGAAATCTTATGTCCGTTTTATGACATGAGTGAGCGCTGCCTCGCCCGTATCCTCGGTGACACACCAATCTCCGCACAGTGAAGCCCGCTGAAAACCCCATGAATAATCAGCCGTTTTACCAGCCTGCTTACAGTAAACCTAAAATAATAAAAGTGTGCCCCCCCAACGCGGAAAAAAGACACTCCTTTTCAAACCGGGACGCAATTGTTGACCGCAATATATTCTTTGGGGACGTAAACGCTGAAAACAAAAAAAAACTTGTTTAACCCGTTTGAGGCCCCGGCTCCACAAAATGGCAGGTGCATCTAATCATATTTTACACATTTGTGCTTGCTCAAGGGTCTGTGGCAGAGCCTCCATTAAGCTGTCACCAGCAGAGCCCACCGCGGGAGACATGCTCCCACACCACTCGTTATAATAGTCCCGATCACTATTTAATTAAAGGGGCCACACTATTTACATGGAGCCAAATTAAATGTGCGTAAAACCATTGTGCCGGTATTCATAACACAATTTTTTTTCCCTCTGCTCATACGTCAGTGAAAAAAAAAAAAAAAAACAGATTAGGCACCGAGAAGAAAGAGAGAAATCCCACCGCTCCCACTCCAAAAATATAATGCTTTTTTTTTGTGCAAAAAAAGACATGCAAAGAATACAATATTTTCCCTTTCTGATGAAGAGGATAAACAGCCCCATGTATTTTGGTGTAAATGCCAGAGACACACGGCGGCATCGGCTGGAGTTAACGGTGCGACGCTTTTGTGTTCACGAGCTCAAATCATTAATCATGAGAACGGCCATATTCTTGTAGTGCCTGTGCTTTCATTACGGGCCCTAATTAAACAGTTCTGTGGACTGGAATCTCAGATTCCTCTGTTACAGATTACCATTAATTATGCTGAAAGTGCTCAGAGATGTTGGACTCAATTATATTCTGCTCAACCCTGGCTGAGGGGTGATTCATTGTTCTGAAGACTCCTCCGCCGCGCAGCCTCTGCTTATCACCAACCTCCACTTTTGTAAATTGGGCTCCGCCAGCCAGCAAACTAAGAATTATGTGCTGCTTTTTCCATTACAAACATGTTGGAGGGGCACAGACCAATTAAGGCGGAGATATTTTGTGTGGAGTGATGAGGCAGGCGGTGGTGCGAGGCGGTGGGGGTGTGGGGTGTAGGTGGGATGGGGATGGGGGGGCCTTCTTGCCATGCTGAAGTTGTGGCTTTATTACCATGTGCTGTGCGTTCGCACTAGCATGGCTACTGACTGATTATGCCCAACATTGTCTCAATATTGCCGAGCTCACAGCATTGTAATGCTTGTTAGAAGGAGGAAAAATGATGGGATATGGTTCTAATACTTTCCTGTGACATAGGAGCTCCCTGTGTTGCCGGTGGAGGATTTACTGTATTGAGCATTACTATTATTATTATTATTGATATGATTATTATCATGATATTGTGCATGGTCTTGTAGGGAGTACATATTGCCAGGGGTGGGGGGGGGGGGGACTTATTAACTTTTCATACTCTTGATAATATTTGTGTATGACATGCAAGTTTTTGTCCAGCTGAACAATGTCAATATTATCCCTCTGGTTTTATGCATTCTGCATGAGGGTCTTGGTGCGTGTGTATGAGATTACGGAGCACCTTGTCGAAGGGGTCAGCGCTTCCAGGTGGAAATCTGAATCAAAAGAGCCACTAGTTCCATCTGTAAGCCTGCGCCTTAGCAGTTTACACACTTTCATATGCTGCAGTAGGTGGCGATTTTAATATATATGAAAATCACCCTGCTCCCACCGCTATCTGCGTGTGTGTGCATGAGCATGCATGCATATGTGTGTGCGTGTTCGTGTGTGTGTGTGTGTGTGTGTGTGTGTGTGTGTGTGTGTGTGTGTGTGTGTGTGTGTGTGTGTGTGTGTGTGTGTGTGTGTGTGTGTGTGTGTGTGTGGTGTGTGTGTGTGTGTGTGTGTGTGTGTGTGTGCGTGCGTGCGTGTGCGTGTGCGTGTGCGTCTTGGGAGATTGTCACCGCGGTACAAAGGAGGGACAGTATTTTTTGGTTTAGTCCGTGTTTACACACGGCTAAAGTCGAAAATATAGATATATGGACCGCTGTCGTCCCCGTGAAGCCGAACAGCCGAGGGGCTAATAATATCAGGCGGGAAAAAATGATTTCAAAATGTCTTAATTCCCTTGATGGCTTTCTCGCGTCTGCTCAAATGACGGAGGGCCTAATCCCCAGACACCCCCGTCCCGACGAGGATGGGAAACAGAGGCAGGATGGGACCGGACCAGGGCCACGACGGCAACCCAGCTCATTGAAAATGTAATACACTACTTCCAAGTCACAGGTCAGCCGGCAATCTGAATTTTAAAAGGAATATGAATAATATTCAGTTTTATTTTGAAAATGAACTTTGTGCCCTCCATCATAAATCCAATATATGTCTTAATCTTCAGGGCTGTGGAAGCGTGGTGCGTGTGGAGAAGGGAGTGTGGGGCCTGGGCTCTGGCACCTCGTAAGGAAATCACTTGTTCTCTCATCCCTCTCCTCCTCCTGCCTCAGTCGCAGCCAAACAAAGAGTGCTCCGTGTTTTGGGAACAATTGATAAAGCATGAAAGTGTGTGTGATGTAATTGTTCGGCTTGTCTGCGATGTCAAGTGTTCTCCCCTTTTTATTGACGCAACGCGGCGCTTGAAGGCTTCCGGTATTGGACGGAATAATCCCGAAAAACAAAAACGGAGAATCCGGAATTATTCCGGAAAGGCGAAAACCTTCTAAAATGGACGACTTCAACGGAGGACATGTTTACATGTTCTGACGCTTATTCTCCAATGGCCATAATTAGCTGTGACTAAAGATTAGCCAACACACGTTAACACGTACATGCATTCTTATCTCCGAGGAGAAACGGAAACGCATCAAGGCCAAACACACGACTTGTCTTTAGCAAATGAAAATTGGCCTTTAATGAGCAGACATATATTCGGCTGACTACACTTAACCGGAGTGGATAAGCGTCTTTACATCCATTGTTGCTTTGAATCTAACATGGCGGACATTGGCAGTGAATTTAAGCATTAATTGCACGCTAACCTTTTCAGAATGGATATTTAGACACGGCGCGTCCCGCGAGCTCACGATGTTCAGGAAATGAAAACATCCAGCCACCAATCAGCATCTCCTCACATTAGCATAGCCTTTTTAAAGCCCGTCGCCCACAAACATGGCACGGAAATCCTCTCCTATTTATCTTAAAATAGCCACTTAACTTTGACTGACACTAATTCTTACTACATGAAACGGTAGAAACCCTAGGCCCACCCCGTCGCCCACTGCCCCCCGACCCCTCCCCCCCCCCCTTTCTCTGTCAGAAAATTACAAAAGACAGAGTTGGTGATGCCCCCCCCCCGCCCCCCTGTGCAACCCAGCATGTTAGGATTCCTACATTCTGTCAGGTTTACAGATGTTGATATGTTGACGTAGCGGTGTGTGCGCTAGCGGCTAGCCACGTGCACCATGTCCATCCCCACTGACCCAGGGGAGGGAGGGGAGGGGGTGGGGGGAGAGAGGGCAGGGTGGGGGAGGGGGGGAGAGAGGGGGACCTGTCAACCGCGGAGGGGGCCTGGGCAGATCATCAGGCTGACTGATCCGCCGGCGCGCCAACTGTCATCCCCCCCGACTGTACGAGTCAAAACAAATAAAAAGTGAGGAGAGGGAGGAGGAGGAGGAGGAGGAGGAGAGGGGGGAAGGGGTAGGAGGAGGTGATGGAGGTGGAGGTGGAGAAGAAGGAGGAGGAGGAGGAAGAGGTGGAGGAGGAAGAGGTGGTAGCAGAGGTAGGGAGGAAAAAAAAAAAAAAAAGTGCCGTCCACGTCGGCCTGGACGAGGAGCGCGGGCCCCTGGCCCCGTCCCCCCGGCCGCCGCCGCCGCTCCCACCCAGCGCCTCAGCCGATGACATGATGTGAGAAATGAGCGGGGCGTCTGGTCGGCTGCCCATTAGCGAGGCGAGCACGTTATCTCCTCCTCTCTCACGTCGGCCGGGCGGCCCGGGCGCGGCGTGGCAGATGCTCAGAGGAGTCACTCACTTTTATGGGCTTTTGACTGCTGTACTCCTTCAGGATCCGAGGGGGGGGGGCCCTGCCGGCCGCGGATGACGTATGGCAGCCCGTGCTCTTTACCCCGCTGACAGACGCCGTCAGAGGGAGCCTGCTTTAAGCCGCCTCACGTCTGGATCTGAAGGGGACGGCTAACCTCTTAGCACCGCCGCCGCCGCCGCCGCCGCCGCCGCGCAGACACGCATGCATCACTTGGATTATTGCAGCGGAAAAGGGTGAATCTTCCCCCGGCAGCTTCCATTACCCGGGCGCTCGAAGAGGGAGGACCCCGGAGCCCTGTCTTAAGGCATTTCTAAATACTCTACCGGGGGGATGCCGTTTAAGTGCGGCACATTTAATTGAAATGAATGGCGCTGTGGGGGATGTTTTACTGCAAATCAGCAGGATGGTCAGGGCTAGTGGCCCAATAGGCCACTGGGTTCGAGTCACCATGTCCATGTGTCCTGTCCCCAACGTCTCCTCGCTCTTAATGACACGGATGTGAAGAATTATTTACAGGAAGTCGCTTCGGGGGGGGAAAAAATGCGACTTCCCGTTAATATAGCTGAAAATGGGCTTGTCTTTTTTTTACTTTCAAGGTGCTTAATGCCTACAAACACACAGCGTTCATGCCTGCTTCCCCCGCCTCACACCTCCTGCTTGTGTTGAAGGGAAAATCAATCGCCGCCTCCCAGCCCGGCTTCCCCCTGACAGCTTTGTTGTGGCGCCGCGTTGACACGACCGGTGGGCACGTTTTTTCCCCGTGTACCTTGTCAACATTCCCACATTCCCACATTTCCACATGCCTGCCGACGATGGCGGTAAACACACGCAGACAAGACCGCCCTGGCTGGAGAGACACTGCATCGAGCAGGCGTGAGAAATTTAAAAAAAAAAAAAAAAAAAAAATTTCACGCAGGTTCTTTCGATAGCTTATGGTACTCGGCCATTTTGTTGGGGATTGCTTCGGATCAGAACCTCCTCAAGTTGGTCGGTTGACATGAGAAAAAAAAAAAAGGAAAAACATGAATTGTCCCGATTCCAGAAGTCTCAAAACAATTGAGATCTGCGTCGGAATGGGGGTTCACCGCGTGGACGTTCTGTGAACCCTTCTGGATGACGGGAGGATGTGCTCTGAACAATGCCTTTTTACCCCCCCCCCCCTTTACGATGCATCAATGTGCACGCTCTTTTGATAACCGCCATCCTGACGCTCCGGAAACTCCAAAGCACCACAGGGAGCGCGGGGGTGAATCCGCGCCGCATCACATCCTGCGTGGGGGGTGTGCGGGGGGGAGGGGGAGGAGAGAGGAGGTGTGGTGTGGGGGGGTATAACACCAGAGCCTGGGAGGGTCGTGGCTCACACAGAATTCCACAGACTGCGAGAGTGTGAGCGTGAACCCGTGGCTCATGGTTCAATCTAATCTCTGACATGAAACAACAACCAGCCTCGGGGACCTCCTCCCAGTCTGGCCTCCTCCTCCTCCTCCCCCCTTCCTCCCCCCTCCTCCTCCCCCCCTCCTCCCCCGACATCATAGCCAGTGCAGCACAGGGGAGTTCAGATTCACTGCAGCTGTCGGGTGAGCTGTGTTTTCATTTTACAACTTCACTCCCCCCCCCTCCCCCCTTTACAAAACTGAGGGGGGGTGGGGGGGGGCTCCCAGCCATTGCTTACAGATCTCACATCTCCCCCCCCCCCACATGTCACTTCTCTCCCCTCAGTACACACACACTCTCAAGGGGGTTCCCCTAGTGGCCAAGGCCCATTACGATGTCCTGGCAGTGACTGCTCGCTCAATGAGGCTTTAGAACCACACACAACACACACACACACACACACACACACACACACACACACACACAGGCGTTGTCACACACTCGAACACGCACACACACACACACACACACAAAACCAGACGTTGTGTCACACACACACACACACACACACTCACAAAACCAGACGTTGTGTCACACACACACACACACACACACACACACACACACACACACACACACCACACACACAGGCCTTGTCACCCGCATTCCCCCCATCAGCGACCCTAGTAGCAGTAGTGATGGAGAGCAGGGGGGGGGGGGGGGCGGGGGCGGCTCATAGAATGGTCCGAATGATTAACTCGTCTCCAAACTCCACTTCCTCCTCAGGAGCGGACGTGTGGGGAAGTGGTTCCAGTGCAACAACACTTACTGATCACACTCGCCCTAAGGATTTAAGAGACGCGTGTTTCCTCCACAATGGTTTGTGCAGCCTGGGGATCACAGGCTACCCTCCACCAGGTCTACGTTTGGCTTCAGTCAAAGAAGGACGTATCCCCACTCCATGAACTAGTTGTTGTCTTGGGTGTCAAATGAAGGCATACATTTGACACCCAACTACTTATAAATGTTGAAGTATCAAGTCAAACCAAGTGTTCCCCGTGTGGTCCCCAGTGTGTTCACTGTGTTAAAGTGTTCCCTGTGTTTTCCATGTGTGTTCCCTGTTTAGTGCACATTGTGTGTTCCCTGTGTGTTCCCTGTGTTAAAGTGTTCCCTGTGTGTTCCCCGTGTGTTCCCTGTTTAGTGCACATTTTGTGTTCCCTGTGTGTTCCCTGTTTAGTGTACATTGTATGTTCCCAGTGTGTTCCCTGTGTTAAAGTGTTCTCTGTGTGTTCCCCGTGTTAAAGTGTTCTCTGTGTTAAAGTGTTCTCTGTGTGTTCCCCGTGTTAAAGTGTTCTCTGTGTGTTCCCCGTGTTAAAGTGTTCTCTGTGTGTTCCCCGTGTTAAAGTGTTCTCTGTGTGTTCCCCGTGTTAAAGTGTTCTCTGTGTGTTCCCCGTGTTAAAGTGTTCTCTGTGTGTTCCCTGCGCTG
>OLKM01000542.1:197500-235000 GCA_900291075.1 Melanogrammus aeglefinus | reverse complement strand
GCTTTGAAAAAGAAAATAAATTAAACAACAAAGAGGGACACTGACATTCACCGCCTTTCAGTTAGCCGCTCAAAACCCAACTACTTGTAGAGAGCGGCGCTCGCAGACCGTCCACACCGCTCAGAACTTCCTGTCTGAGCGCCTCTCCGGATCGAAAGCAACTTTCCCCGCACCCTACCGCACGGGAGTAATGATTTACAGATTAATAGATGAAGCAGACTGGGACGAGCTGCTTTAAACCGCTTTAATCCTGAGGGTGCGGGAATGCGGGATGGTCCGGAGAGTGGTTAGAACGGGCGCTTGGATCCCACCTGAACGGATCTGGGTTTCGGTGCCCGATGTCCACAGTCCAGCCTGCGGACATTCTCTGAGAACGGTCGCTTCCTTTGGATTAAAGCCATTAAAACCAGAATAAATAAATGAGTACAAAAAAACAAAAAAAACAATGGTGCACCTCATGCACCTTCACCTTTAGACGGTCATCGTAGCGCAGGGATCGTAGAGCCCTATGGCTTGCATCTCCTCATGCGTTAACACACGCAATCAATAAGGACAAAAGGTTTATAAATATATAGAGAGAGCGTGCGGTACAGGAGACGCGAGCAGGCCCCCTGCTACAACGCTGATGAATGATTTTGTGCCAGTGATGACAGCTAAGGTGCCGGCGGTGAGGAGAGCGGAAGGCCTTAACAAGAGAATGAAATCAGGTCCAGAGGGTCCCCCTCTCACCCCTATATCACACCTCGACTTACGAAGATCAGCCTCCCTTCTCTTCTCTCCTACCCCTCCTCCCCTCGCCTCCTATCTCCCTGCCCTCCCCCCTTCTCCCCTCCTCCTCATTATCTCCCCCGCCCTCTCCTCCTCCCATCTCCTCCCCCTTTACCTCTCCCCTCCCCCCTCCTCCTTCTCCTTCCTTTCCTCCTCCCCCCCTGCTCCTTCTCCTCCTCCTCCCCCTCTCCTCCCCCTCCTCTCCCATTTCTCTGCATTATCCCAGGAAACCTGTCATCGCTGCCACTGGAAAAGTTTGCAAATCCTGATTGATGTGGCGGGACGAGGCCCGGAAACACCTGTGTGTGTTGGGCTGGGGGGGGGGGGGGGGGGGGGTTGGGTAGGCGTCACCTGCAGATCGTGTTTATAGGTTCCGGACCTTAGCGGCTTTTCACCTGTCCTCTTGAGTGAGGCGTCGGACCAGCGGAAGGCACGGGACAAACACAAACCTTGGGTTCAACCCGTTTCAGGGTTTACAATCATTTTAAACTTTTACCACACCTGGAGAATTATCAGCAGGTATGCCCTCCAACGCTTTATAAAAACGACTGTTCCTCGACATACACCCACAATCGCCTCCAATGCAAACATGGAGGTGGCTCCTTATGTCAGCAGTGTTGGGGAACCCTGTAGCTACGGTAGGGATGGAGGGAGAAGGGGAACGGCTTAAAGCCCAGTGAAAAGTTTCCAAAGGTCAAGTATTAATCAAACTCATTAGCTGTGGAACAGTGGAATTATTACATGATGCTGCTAACTGCTTAAGCAGAGTTTTAACCTCCGTTTCCTTATGGAGGCTGGCTGGAGAACCCCAACGGGGGGGTGGTCGTCTCTCTCTCTCTCTCTCTCTCTCTCTCTCTCTCTCTCTCTCTCTCTCTCTCTCTCTCTCTCTCTCTCTCTCTCTCTCTCTCTCTCTCTCTCTCTCTCTCTCTCCCTCTCTCTTCTCTCTCTCTTCTCTCTCTCTCCCTCTCTCTCTCCCCTCTCTCTCTCTCTCTCTCTCTCTCTCTCTCTCTCTCTCTCTCTCTGTTGAGGGAACATATTTAAACCTAAGATGAGAGGAGATATCATTTGCTGATCCTGAAGGGAAGATTCTGGGTGTCACATTGAGAGAGGAGAGAGAGGGCAAAAATCAAGACAAATAATATAAATTGTATAATTTAAATAACATTACAAAACACTAGTATGCAATGTATCATTGCATGCTGTGCATTTAAAATACAAAATATCCAATATATTATAGAAACACCAAACACACCCAATAAGGAGATCCATTCAAGAACAGAATGCAAACCAATGAATTGTGTGATCCATCCTTAGCATATTTGGTGTGGTTCCATTCTAGGTCTGGAGTAGCCCGGTGCGAACCTTACGTCCCCTCCTCAGATTGGGCACTCAGAGCCAAGCCGACCAGGGAGAGACAATACTGGACACTTCCTGGCCAGCACCACTCAACTCCATTTAATACGAAGGACCAAGTGCCAAAGCCCACGCCATGGGAGGCTCTGGCTGGCAGCAGAGTGCTGTGGGTTATAGTGTTTCACCGCGCTCCCTCCACTCCCTCTCTCTCTCTCCGCCTGTTTGTCTTCCTCACGCCACAACTTTCTGATGTCGCCGTCTTCCTGTCGCAGGCGTCCGACTCTCTCTCGGAAGGAGGAAGAGGATGAAGAAGACAACCCCCCCCCCCCCCCCCCCCGCCCCCAAAAAAGATGGAGAGACCTTTGGGGTATTGGAAAAATATTAGCCAGTCGTTACAGAAAATGTCCCCGGAAATAATTTAGCTGTCAATGGGGCACTGCTGTGACGCGGATGGTTAAATCTTTCTGGGACGGATGTTGTGGGATAATAACAAAGCCAATGTATACTAATGGTAGATCTATACGCCTGGACTGAGAGCACAGGCAGCGGTTCAACAACAAAGTAATTAAGACAGATTAAACACTTGCACACACACTCACCCGCATGCAGGCGTGCACACGCGCACAACGCACACACACACGCACATGTACATATATATATATATATATATATATATATATATATATATATATATATATATACACAGTATATATACACACACAGTATATATATGGCAATGTGCCTTTAGCACCATGTAAAAAATATCATTGTTTTTGCTAATAATCAAGCATAATATAAAATGTAAAATAGGCTATTAAATATTTTATTATTTATGTATCTGTCAATATAAAGAATGATTAAACTCGTTTGTAAAAAATAAAATAAAAAGTAGCCTATTCCACATTGAAAACCGTATTTCTGGAAAACATGACAATTGTAAAATATATTGATGCTTACAATACTCCTTATAATTTAAGAATAGTTAAAAAGATTATTTACACATCTTAATAGGAGAAACATCCCCAAGAAAATAAAAATACCCGAATGTAATTATCAAGAAAAGATTTACTTCACACTTATTTTTAGTACTCGTTTTCGGCAAACATTTAAAAAAAAGCAAGTCCCTTAATAAAAAAGATATATAACCAACAGCATAAATGTATTAAACCTCATTCATATTTTGCATCTGCTTCTGTTAATTATTTTTTTGCAGTTGTCACAGGGTAAACACCAAATAAAAACTACAACAACAACGACGACCAAAAAAAAAAGAAAAACCGTCAACGCTCCAAGGGAAACCGCGGCTGTAAATGTGCACAATATTCCACATTACATGTCATTCCAGAGTGCACTCCGAGTGACGCCGTGTCAAATCTGTGTGACAGATTTAGGTGAACCCTGGTGCAGGGAGCCCTGCGTGGGGAGAGCGGCTTAGGGGCTGATTCCAGCAGCCAGGACAAGACCTCCAGCATGCAGACCGGGATGCCTCTTCCCCCAGACTGCGCCCTTATCCCCCTGTTCCAAGCCCCTGCTCCCTTGCCCACCGCCGCTGACGGTCAGGGCTGGTCACCTGATACAATTGCCATATTCGACGTCTAACTATTTCCAAACGATACAACTCGCCCTCCTCTACAGTGGTGCAGCATTTATGATGTGGGATAAGTCTTAATACAAAGCATCTCGGTCAATTATACCAGACAGAAGAAGAATAAACGAGACAGCCAGACTACGTGTAATAGCAAATTAAATATCCCTTTTGCACATTAAGTCCGTCCATGGTGAAAAGGGGAAAATTAATAGTTTTTAAGAGCCACATCTGTGATGGGTTTTCAAACTGCGTTGTTTTTTTTATTGCTTTGTAATACAATGTCGCCCTCTTTTGGCTAATATGGTGAAGTAAAATAATAGTTATAGGCCTACATAATTCCTGACCATATTTTCGACCGGGTAAAAAAAAGCTAATGTTTTTATGACATAAATATCGTTTTGTTTGAGTTAAAATGTAACATAATATAAATAATAACGTGGGGATACATACCATTATAGGTAACAAAAAATAATTGTTATTTTATTTAAATAGGCATAAAGTTGAAACTTGCCCTTACTTTAGGCCAAGCGTTGGTATTCATTCATGTAGACCTACTGTAGTAGAACATTTTCACATTTAGTTGTACTGTGCCGTAGTTTAGTTCAGACGTGCAAATGAAGAGTAATACTGACATCTAGTGGAGGATACCATCTGTCTCAAACATGGGTGACAACCTCTGCATCAGCTACAATAAAATATCAGTTCCTGAAGAAGAGAGATTATCTGATGAAGTGGATTAATAAATTTAATACATTCTCTTTAGTCCTTATCAGCAATATTTGCTTGAACCATATTTAAGGAACATGTTTTTCTTCTTTATTCGAAACGATAATGTTATAATTATTAACATTATCATGTTATCTAAATTACAGAACAACAAGATCGGGTTATCTAAGCATACTACTCTTAAAATAGAGTATTTTTTTTGGTCAATCACAACGCATCTCGGCAATGATAGATACAGTCATTGATAGGGATGGGGGACAATCTAATTCTATATATTTATTTTTAATTAGCGGAAGCAAATATAGGCTACACTTAAGATTTGTATTTTTCTTTGTTTTGATCATTCACTGAAGTTATTTACATTTTAAATTTTCTGAGTTTTAAACACATTTGAATGTCTGCATATGTATTATATATTGTAGCCTATTATTAATACAAGCACATAAATCATATCACAAGCATCACAAAAAAACGGAATAATATTTTTAAATCTTTCTATATTGTATCGACAACTGAGGATCCTGTCGTTCATAGGCCTACTTATTGTCGAGGCAACTGTTCTCGGACTTGGTTGGACTGTGCCCCAAATGATCAGTCTCTTGTTCCCCAAACATTGTGTTCACAACAATAAACACTGCATTTACTATCAATGCCTCCGTACCCACATGAACAGCACACAGAAATAAGTAGTTTACTAGACCGTGGCTATGTACACAAGCTGGAGAATTGCATTAGTGGAAATATTCAACATGTCTGGAAGCCAAGGAACTTATTTGATTTATTCTGAAGTAACTCCTTGAGTAGGCCTATCTTAATCAAGGGCTTGCAATAATCTAATTTTATACCTACTGTACATAGTTCATGCATACATAGATGTACATACATACTACATTACATATAAAATAATATAAGCACACCTGTCACTATTACATATAAACGGAGTTACAGGTAACAGGGTGAGTCATACGACAGACTGTATGGAAATACAACACACCTCAGATCCGATGTCATGTGACGCAGAGTCATGTGACATCAGTGGCTCCAGCGCAAAGGAGGACGCTGCAAAAACAAACACAATACAGCCTGTTTAACATGTGTTTATTAAAACAATACATGTTGAACATGTGATAAAAAACAATACTACATTCAAAACATGTGTTGAATAAAACACCAAACATGTTAAACGTGATTGAAAAACATGGCTTCAATCTATCAAAATAAAACAACATAAAATAACGTCTTATAACATGGCGGTGTGACCAGGGTTATAGGAAAGAGGAAATCAATTAGAACTATTTATACATTCATATAATTAGATTAGAATATAATAGATTAGGAAGCATTTTTATAGATTTGATTTATAATATAATTTTCATGGTTCAGGTTTTACAGCAATCTTCAAATCCAATGATTCAAGTAATTTTGACCATATAGGCCTAGGTATTATTTTTCCAGTTAATATTATACTAGGCCTATATCTACACGTCATATATTTAGATATGCCACCCCCTACTGGTTCACATTGTAGGCCTACTGGCGTTTCCTTATAGGCCTACAGCTTCATTTTTAGGCACGCCTTAATAAAAAATAAGGTAACCACCTTCATGTTTTCGATGTCAATAACGATGATTGCCCTGGGTTTGGTTGGAGCGGTTTGTTAAAAGGCTGTGTTCACAAAGTTTAGTGATTGCAATTGTAAACACCTGCGTACACTTCTTTAATCGAGGGCCTAGGCTACACGGTGACAACGTTGCAACATTGCATCAACTCATGTTTGCCAAGCGTCCTAGATGTGCATTGTTAGAGAGTCAATTTGTAACAATTAAACATGAATTTACCCCGCGGTGTTGGTTCTCTAATTGGACACGCTCTCATTACCGGCTCCTATTTGCCGCGTCACACGCATCGAGATGATGTCGTCATCATTCGTCGTTTTAAAGTAAATATGATGCGCAGTTCTTTATGTAGACGCTAGATGGCGGTATTGGGCTAGTAACTGTATTTACTGGAGCAAAGTCCCCCCAAGGCTCAAGGTAGGCAGCCAGGATGATAAGTAAGATGGATAATACCATCGGCTAGTCTCCACAGTGTCCCTCACTACATCCCTTTAGGTAGTGGAATATACTGCAGTAGCAATTTCAATTGAAAAAGTTGGCTTTTCTGTGTTCATGCTGGAGAATAGGTTTACAAATTGGGGTCTGGTGATTGCTGCCGTTTCAAATAGTGATGAATGACTGCTATCCGTCGCTGGAAGTATGGATAGCATATATCCAGAAAAAAGGAGATGTTGTGAACAGCATATAAAGGAGTAGTTAGGAGCAAGTAGAAATGTTTGTATTACCCAACTAGTAAATCACAGGTTTAAAGTGTTATCAGTGATCCATTGTGTGATTTATTCATTGACAGTTTATGGAATTAACAATATCTTTATATTGGTTATCTTTTGCTATTTCTTCCTATTATGATTATTTTTTACAATTCAAGATGGGCTAATATGATGTGTATCTGTCAGAGAAGAGCACCTGGCAGAGTGTGAGCACACACACACACACACACACACACACACGCACACACACACGCACACACGCACACACGCACACACACACACACACACACACACACACACACACACACACACACACACACACACACACACACAGACTTCAAAGAGCTCCATCACGAGATTTTTTTTTTATTTTTATTGTGTGGATATTCTCCATCCTTTTCAACACAGGTGCTGCTACCAATTCATTCAGAGCTAAATAGCGCCAGCATTGTTTATCGTAAATAGAAATCCTTAAAAGCTTGCATCCTGCATACACTTAATCTGTATGCATTCTCTGTAAAATGGTGATGGTGGTGGTGGTGGTGGCGGTGGTGGTGGTGGTGGTGGTGGTGGCGGTGGTTTTATTTATATATTTATTTTGAATAAAACCATGACAAGCTCTTGATAGACCTCATGTGTTTATGCAGTCCCTGAGGATTCTGGGTAATGTGGAGAATCCTTACAGAGTCACTAGTGTGAGATCACAGAAGACAGCTGACGGGTCTGATGAAAGGCAGATGTTTCACGCTGGTCCTAATTGTTTAGAATTGGGGCTCCCCAAGATAAAGAGATCAGCTTCACCTCCAGATAACACCGGATACACACAGAAAGCTTTGTTGTTGTTGTTGTTAAGGACAAATAATTAGATCATTAGAGCAAAGAATGAAGGCATATCAGGGCAGAAAAAAATCACAGTTGGAGTCACACATGGGTTAAGCCTCACACAAAGGTATCACGTATTGTAATCGCTTGAGATGCATTCGACAATACCAGGATGATGTCACTTCACCTTGCAATGTCGCCATGAAAACAAAAGCTTGGTACGGCAAAATGGTTCAGCCAGGAGTGGTCGATGAGCCCAGTGCGAATCTATTTCATCAGTCCTGAAGTTGGACTGGGTGACCCTGGCTCGTGCGACGAAGGAGAACAGAACCAATCACAGCCAGAAAGCCGTGACTATGAATTTACTTCCAATGATCTCTGCTTGACCTGTTCCAAGTCTTATATCTGACTTTTTCTTTTTCCAATGTTTCACTTCCACTTTATTTATTTTTTATTTATTTGGTACCCCCTACCAATTGTCCTCTCATATGTGTGTTTACCTGAACGAGGGACCTAACAGGCATATTTATTTATATGCTTGGAAGTTTGCAAGCGCAACTATGTCTTTGTGTGTGAGTGTGTGTGTGTGTGTGTGTGTGTGTGTGTGTGTGTGTGTGTGTGTGTGTGTGTGTGTGTGTGTGTGTGTGTGTGTGTGTGTGTGTGTGTGTGTGTGTGTGTGTGTGTGTGTGTGCCTGCGTGTGACATGCGTGTGTCCGTGTGTGTGTGTGCGCATACATGTTGGCGTGTGTGTTTTGTGTGCGTACATGCGTGTGCATGTGCGGTCATGGGTGTGTGTTTGGATGGACTAAGAGAAGGACAGAATGGATCTAAATGTATGGTTGTCTCTCTGGACCGCGCAGGGTCTCAGTAGCACATCTACACACGGCTGGCTGAGCCTCCACTCATCTGCTTTCATTTTGACACTAAAGGAAGAGACATACGATGGGGAAGCAGGTCAGCTTTTTATACAAAGTGACAATCCTATAACCTTTATTAAGGTAAAAAAAAACAAAACAGTGAAGGGACGTACAAGCACATACCGTCCACACACACACAAACGCACACACACGCACACGCACGCACACACACACACACATGTAAACACCCAAATACATGCACGTCCACACACACACATTAGACTGCACATGCATATGTGTTTACAGTTGTGTGAGCTTTGTGTGAGCTCTTTCTACCCCCCCCCCACTTTGTACTTTGCTTCAACAGTTAAGTGTGTACACAGCAGTACACGTCAGTACACAACAGTAGACAGCAGTACAGAGTAGTACACAACAGTAGACAGCAGTAAACAAAAGTAGACAACAGTACACAACCGTACAGAACAGTGGACAGCGGTACACAGCAGTAGATATCAGTACACAACAGGAGACAGCAGTAGAAATCAGAACACAACAGTAGACATGAGTAGACAACAGGAGACAGAAGTGTACAACAATACACAACAGTAGGCAGCAGGGTGTCGTCCACTGTCTCTCTCTCTCTCTCTCTCTCTCTCTCTCTCTCTCTCTCACTCTCTCTCTCTCTCTCTCCGTCTCTCTCTCGCCCTTGCTGTCTCTCTCTCTCTCCTTGCTGTCTCTCTCTCTCTATCTCTGTCTGTCTATCTCTCTGTCTGCTGTCTGTCTCTGTCTGTCTCTCTCTCTCTCTCTCTCTCTCTCTCTCTCTCTCTCTCTCTCTCTCTCTCTCTCTGTCTCTCTCTCTCTCTCTCTCTCTCTCTCTCTCTCTCTCTCTCTCTCTCTCTCTCTCTCTCTCTCTCTCTCTCTCTCTCTCTCTCTCTCTCTCTCTCTCTCTCTCTCTCTCTCTCTCTCTCTCTCTCTCTCTCTCTCTCTCTCTCTCTCTCTCTCAGTGCCCTATTCTCAGCTCCTGTCCCTTTTTAGTCCTGTTAAAAGAGTGTGTGGGGGGTGAAAGGGGGGTGGGGGGGTGGGGGGGGGTAAAGCACGCACGTCTCACAGTGGCAGCGAGGAGGGTATTAATTAGCATAATTGCACGGAGCGAGCAGACTGAGGTGATTGTGTGGCCGGTCGGCTCCGTGCGGTAGCTTCTCTCTCTCTCTCCCTCCCTCCCTCCCTCCCTCCCTCCCTCCCTCCCTCCTCTCCCTCCCTCCTCCTCTCTCTCTCTCTCTCTCTCTCTCTCTCTCTCTCTCTCTCTCTTCTCTCTCTCTCTCTCTCTCTCTCTCCCATCCCTCTCCTCCCTGCCTCTACTCCTCTCTCTCTCTCTCTCTCTCTCTCCTCTCTCTCTCTCTCTCTCTCTCTCTCTCTCTCTCTCTCTCTCTCTCTCTCTCTTCATCTCTCTCTCCCTCCCTCCCTCCCTCCCTCCCTCCCTCTCTCTCTCTCTCTCTCTCTCCCATTGACTCTCCACAGCAGCGGGAGCGTTTCCTAGCAACGGCTCCTCTTCAGCATACAGTTCTCCCACATCTCATGGGGGCCTTTAATAATCCGCTCGGCTCTTCCCATGTAAGTATGTTTAAAGATTTACCACGGGCATGAAAAAAACCGGCTCCACTCTGTTGTCGTGTGACAGCGCACATTATATCGTGTACGTGCCGGCGTCATGTATTTTTCCAAAATGTGTGCGTCTCATCGGCTGTTATGGATCCCTTTTATACAGTCCATTTACATTTACATTTAGGGCATTTAGCAGACGCTTTTATCCAAAGCGACTTACAATAAGTACATTTGCCATAAGAAGTGCATCAATATATCGCTGTCGGTACAGAAAGGATGTTCATAGAACCAAGTGCAAGTACAACAATCGCTAGGCTAACTAATTCCCCGTGTTATAGCAATGAGCTACTGCAGTTGCTACACAGTTAAGTACAATACAATACAACACAACACAAACAATACAGTGTATTGTCCATTGTCCAGTCCATTGCCGGAGCAAGTGGTAGGCCTACTGCTGTAGCCCTGCAACAATTTCTTCCCTGGATTAGCAATTGACTAAACAAACGTACACACACACACACACACACACACACACACACACACACACACACACACACACACACACACACACACACACACACACACACACACATACACATACAAAGTCACACACACAAGCACACAAAAGAGTTCACCACAGACACGTGTCGGAGGCAGAACAACTGACCCCCCCAGAGTGTGAAAGCTGCGTGCCTTTGAAGGATGACTCTGACCTGGAAATTTCCGTCGCGGCAGCGGGGTCCTGATGGGCAGTTTTAATAAGTGAGGATAATTGCTTCGCCGTCCCTGGAGGAACCCCCCCCCCCCCCCCCCCCCTTCCTTTCTTGTTGTCATGACAGAGGCCACTAAACACGTCTGTATCACGATATCTTCGGCCCCCACAAGACGCATAGCTTCCGGAATTCCACCCCACCCCTGGGTGTGGAGGAGGCGAGGAGGGTGGAGGAGAAAGGAAGGGGGGGGGGGATTAACATCGAATAATAAACAAACCCGCTCTTGCTGTCCGGGGATCACAGGTTTATCAGCGTCGAGCGGCCCATAAAATGAGCAACGAGAGCATTAGGCAGCCTCCAAGCAGAGGCTAATGGGAACCCGGCCAGGTTATCTGTCTGCCGCCGCCGCTGCCCGGGCCCCCAGCGGAGAGCCTCCCGGCCCGTAGAGAGGCTGCTGCCGCTGCCGCCGCCGCTGCCCGGGCCCCCAGCTCAGAGCCCCCCGGCCCGTAGAGAGGCTGCTGCCGCTGCTCCTCCCGCGGTCCCCGCAGGGCGCACGTGTTGTAGCGGGACACGACTGGAGGGTCACGCTTAGATCTCCGGATCCGAGTGAAGTGCAACCATCTGGAGGCAGGTGGGACGGGGGGGGGGGTGTAATGAATGTTGATTGGTGGATGGATGGATGAGTGATGGATGGATGCAGGGTGAATGCATGAATGTTGAGGGGTGGATGGATGGATGATAGATGGTGGAAGGATGGATAGGTGGATGGATGACTGGATAACTCGGTTTTGGGACCTCAGTGGTGGAACGAGCTCCCTGCCGTTCTCAGGACCGCAGAGTCTCTCACTATCTTCCGAAAAAGACTCAAGACTCACCTGTTCAGAGTCCACCTTGACTCTGCATAGCCACCCTCCCCCTTCTATATATTGTTGCACTTCTTATGACAAATGTACTTATTGTAAGTCGCTTTGGATAAAAGCGTCTGCTAAATGCCCTAAATGTCTAAATGTAAATGGAGGGATGGATAGAGGGATACATTATGAATGCATTAAGGCCCATTCACATCCGTATGGTAAATATACGGACCGTTTCGTCCGTCAATGGGTCCGTCGCCTCTGAGCTTATGAATCCGGTGCTCCGGGAGAAACGGAGCAATGCCACCGGAAATCGAGGCGGCAGTAGGCTATAGAGTCAGAAGTCAGACCATTCGCGAGAATAGATAGTATAATAAGTAGTATAATATCTGGTATTGTTAACGTTTTATACTTATATTATACTATATACCTGACCTTTTTATTTTATTGTTCCCCTGCTTTGGCAATGAGTTGTAACTGGTCATTTAAAAATGGCGCAACATTTTGAGGAGATAATCTGCGGGTTGGTGATGGGTGTCACATGCAACCGCCGCCTGGGCCTACACTTTTTGCACCTTTTTTTTTTTGCGAATTTCGGATGACATAAAGCAAAATCATCTCATCCACAGATGCGATTGTCGATGCCGTTCATTTGTGACACGACAGTCACTGCCCTCTAGACTAGAGGATGTATTGCATAACATCCATAACAACGCTGAACGCGGCCGGAGGTATGAAGGGTCGTCCCGGAGGCAACGTTTGGTACGGACGGACAAATTTCGTCCGGATCCGGAGGTATGAATCGGCCTGTAATGTTGATGAATGAGTGCTAGGTGAATGGATGGATAGATGGATGCATGAATATTGATGTGTGAAAGGATGAAGGAGTGCTAGATGAATGGTGGAATAATTCATCAGTTTGAAGCCTCTGTCCTCGCTGATGAATTGATAATGTCTCATGTCTTCCCCAGCATTGACTGACCTGCTACATGGTCCTGACGCACGCACGCACACATACACACACGCGCACGCGCGCGCGCGCGCGCGCACACACACTCACACACACACACGTCGTATAACATTAAGATATGCAGAGCCCGGCTCACAGCAGGAAGACTCTTCGGGATCTGTTTCCCTACATCCTGTTTCCCTGGCGGTTCGCCCTCTCCTCTCCTGCTGTATTGTTTTATTCATGTCTCACATTGAGCGTCATTACACAGCGCTAACCTGCTCCACGCCGCCTGCGGGGGTTCCTCTGACTCGCACACCGCTGGTGGATCATCTCCGAGCCTCGGTTACGTACAATTCACTTGTTTTCCTACTGTCCAACAGTTTTTACTGTTCTAATCGTTTTGCGTTGTTTGTTTTACTGTTGGCGTTGTTTATAATGTAACTGTTGTTGTTGTTGTTGTTGTTGTTGTTGTTGTTTTTTACTGTTGGTGTTGTTTATACTGTTACTATTGTTTTGCCTGTTTTCATTATTTTTTACTGTTCTCATTATTTTTATATATAGTTTTCTACTGTTCTTGTTTCTGCTGTGACGGTTGTTTCTCTGACATCCCGCCCATCATGGTCTGCCTGTCCAGTCAGCTTCCCCCGAGGTGAGGGGATGTTTCTCGCCCATCTGGGTCCTGTTCTCGCAGTCTGTGGCTGCGACTCTCTGGCGAATAGCTGCCTCACTCTGTGATCATCCGAGTGCCAGAAGCCAACGCAATTACTCCACATCCACACCCGCCGTATCCCTTCTGCAGCGCGGCAGTGTACAAATGCACGCACTACACCTCTCTCTCCCTCTCTCCCTCTCTCCCTCTCTCCCTCTCTCCCTCTCTCCCTCTCTCCCTCTCTCTCTCTCTCCCTCTCTCTCCTCTCTCTCTCTCTGCCTTGTTCTGCAGCAGAATTAGCCCACATGGTGATCATTGTTACCTGAGAATAATTACCCTCACAGTAGACGTTCTCTGTGCTCCTCCTCCTCCTCCTCCTGCGCCCCCCCCCCCCCCCCCCCTCCCTCCAGTAGCTCGCAGACCCGCGGAGCAGGGGCTGTTTTCTGGCTGTCTTGGCGCCGAGAAACAGGGACTGCTCCACTGAAGAGGCGCGAGATTGTTCTGAGACGACAGTCGTGTTGAAGGCTTAATCGCTCCGGCACGTCACACTGCCGCGGGCGAGGGATATGACTCCGGCGCCCCGCAGTGACAAGATTCTCTTCAAATCTGTGCCTTTATTTAATTTCTTTGGCCACCCCCATACCGCCCCCGAAAAAGAAAAGAAAATCCCCTGCGCCCCCACACGCACCCCTCCCCCGCAACCCCCGTTCCTCCACCACACAGGATTTGAGCCACTTTTATATTGTGAAACCGAGCTGAATTCCTCTGACTAAGGGACGGGTTTAGTGTGCACGTGGCGTCTCTCTTCACAACGTGAACAGGGAGTTTATTTCCACATAAAAACCAATTACTTCCATCCTCGCTGCAGCATTTGCATAACGATTGTATTTGTATTGTGCTTGTAAGCAGGCTCACAGCTCCTAAAACACCTTCTGAACACAGGACCTGAAAGAATGAGCCCTGCGACTCAGATTAGGAAACATCGTCTTAAATAGAGCGACGCAATACCGTATTACTGCGCCTGTTTATTCAAATTTATTATTTGTCAATATCGTTATAATTTTGCTCTCTAGTCACCAGGCAAATCAAATCATGCAACGGCAACGCAAAATACGCGGAGGTGGTGAAATGGTTTTGAAGCCACAAAGCACCACGAGCATTAAGCGTCACAATGTAGCCGACCACGTGACCTCGTCTCAAAGCCGCGATGATTATTCCCAAGGCCTATCGGCCGGGGCGGGCGAGGATTCACGGAATGTAAAGAGAACGAGGGAGTCAGCGGTTAGAGTCGGCAGCCGGCTGATTAAGAGTGGCAGGTGAAGGCCGGAGATAAAGTCGATGCTGCCGTTTAATCTCCGTCGGAGGAGCGGCCATTTGATATGTTCCCGGGAATAATCATCTCTCGCCGCGTTAACGTTTTACAATGACGGGTGGAAAGGGAACCGGGGCTATCGTTAGAGGATGCATTTGAATGATGGGTTCTGAAACGTAGTGAGTTATTCAATTGTGTTTGCTGTTTGAACTCGCTCCAAAAGCATACACTGACTGACGTTGGTTTCGGTCCTTCCTTTAACTGCTTGAGATTGAATTGACTGTTCATGAGGTGGGTGATCCATCAAGTAAAACAGGGGCAGATAGAAACATAAGACTCTACGTGGTTTACTGTAGCCTGTGGCTCACTGTTTGTGTATCTGCGTGTATGTATGTGTATACTGTATATGTGTACGTCTGCATTTATTCATATGCCTACCCCTGCCTTATGCCTTCATGTGCGTGTGTGTGTGTGTGTGTGTGTGTGTGTGTGTGTGTGTGTGTGTGTGTGTGTGTGTGTGTGTGTGTGTGTGTGTGGTGTGTGTGTGTGTGTGTGTGTGTGTGTGTGTGTGTGTGTGTGTGTGTGTGTGTGTGTGTGTGTGCGCGTGCGCGCGCGCTTGCGTGCGTGCACACATGCATGGGACAGGGCTGAGCATGTTCCCATTCACATGTGTTCCTGCATGTTTCCCCCCGAGGGAACAATAATCACATTAGAGTGAGTCACACTTGACCTCTCCCTCAGGATTTAAATAGATCCTACATTCCATACTCATAATCATCAGGTTGTATTTTTTTCCTCCATACATGCTAAATGTGCAATTCAGCGGCAGCTCCGCATCGCACGCTGCGTTCATCATTCAGCCAATCACAGTGGGAGCCCTGGGTCGGCAGTGAGTCGCGTCCATGTTGTCAACTCTTCTCGTTAGAAAAGTGACAGCGGAGACTTGTTGTCCCACACCGCACACACCGCTCCCTCCCTCCCCGCAGTGCGCGTCTGAGCACAACGATAAGTACGGTAATACATAACTGATGCCTGGTTTAGGGCCGGACATTGTGTGCGGATGATGATGTAATTAGCACAGATCCATTAAACATGAGGCGTGAACCGGTCGCGGCGTTACTCAGTGGAACAGATGGTAAGCATATTTGGAGCTGAACAGGGCTGCATAATTTCCTTTTCGCTCTTGATACAGCGTCTTCGAAGCACAGCAAAATGGATGCTGCCGTTTTTTCCTGTGGCTGGTAATGAGGCTGGACTTCATAACTCAGAACGTTATGTCTTGACGTTTCACCTCCTCTAATGATGCCACTATTGACTTCCTGTGAGCCGCCTTTTAATATGTCCTCATTGGTGTTCGCTGTGATTTATGTCCCTTCAATGCTGTTAGAATGTAGCATCACGCATGTGTGTCACAGATTAACATGACGCATATATCATACCTCATTATCGATGTCCTTTTAATTCATGTTAGATTAGACTAGTTGAAGAATCTTCAAATACGTCACTATTAAAATTTCATTCAGGTTGCGTTAACTCTGTTATATGTCATACTTAAATATATCTGATAAAAAATAACATTTTAATCCAAAAGGATTCTGGTGAAACACAGCACTCAAGATCATTTCTATTAAATATATAAAAGGACTTTTTGTCAGCACGGGACTCCGATTAAAATTCCCCACCAGTCCCTTGTTGCTCACCTCAGGGCTGCTGTCCTGTGTTTACCTGATCTATGTACCTCCTCGCCTGACTCAGTGGCAGAGCACGTGCCTGTGTGTCCCTGTGTGTCCCTGTGGGTGGAAATGCAGGGGCCTGTGTCCTTGTCGTAGCTTTCACCCTCAAGGCTTAACCTGTCAAATGACATAACAGACGGGAGAAGGCGTTCTGTGGTCCATTTGCCGGGTGCTGCGTGTTCATACCCAAGTCTAATGCTTCTTTTGCATGGTCTCAACGACGGATGTTTCGGAAAAATACATGGATATATATTTTTTCATCCCGATATCAGGACTCCTTCAGTCCTTATCGTTTTATAAATATATTATATTATGTGCTTCTCAAGTGAACTGCTGACGTAAACACAAGAATCGCGCGGTGTACTGGCTCAACATGTCAGGAGGTCCTGAGAGATGTTTTATGGGCTGAGAGAGTGAGTGGGTTCAGCAGGAGAGGTCACCACAGATCGCTCACCATGGTGTTCAAATACGATAACTCTCCCGTGATTTAAGAATAGCTCCGTGTGCTCAGTATGGATGACGTGTCCTCCCAGCAGATCTCGCCTTTGTTGCTACCACTTGCCAAGGTTTTAAAGTCCTCTTACTGCGTGTTCCACGCTAAAGAAAAACGCAACTGCCACAAATTCCTTCTGGATGTTAAAGTCAATCGAGTCAAACCAGGCGGTTCACTCGTTCCCCATCATTGCAGGAGCAGAGAAAGTATTTCCGTAACTCTTTGTTCGACTGCATTATGCATTAAAGTGCCTGCCATGGTTCATTCCTTGTGAAAATCAGCCCCATAATTTAATGTAGCCATTATACGGCGCGAGGTGAAAGCTATCAGAATCACCCACGTTCAAGTTCAGCACCTTGGGGAGAACCGCTCCCCCATTCTGGCCAATTAGGATTGTTTCACTGTGTCATTACTTTTACTATAAGTCTTTTATAATGAAATTCGGGAAGGGGTGGATGTGAAGGAGGAGAGAGATATAAGAGGTCAATACTGAGGCCAAGCCAAACCAATTATACGGTGTGTATACCCCAACCCGCGACATTACTCATAAGACGCTTTGTGTGAACGGACATGTCACTCATCCCTTCATCGGTCCTCATAGAGAGAAAGGCTTCGGGCAGCTTCCTTAAGCACGGCCTAAAGCTAGTCTTCTTATTCGTCCCTCTGACTCTATACAACATTGGGATGTGAACAAAAGGGGCAGTTGCATATTTATGTTATGAATGGGGAAGTAGAAGTGTTGAGGATGCTCTGCTGGTCACTGTGAACACCAAAGTAAGTGACGAACCACTGGATGTATCCCTGTAATTCTCCCCCTATTTAAAAAAAACAAACAGCAACATCATTGGATCCAGTTAGTCTCCAATGGGAGGGAAAGGGCAGAGCAGAAGGCAAGATAACAGTGTCATTCGCTCTTCCTTTCTGCAACATTTAGCTCAATCAGCTCCCCAGGGCTGAACACTGAGGAGTGTTGCGACTCCTGTGGAGTCAGTGACTGAAGTGGGCGGATGTGAGTGCGATCTCATTTACCCGTGCCATAGGATCCAACATGCAGCCGCAGTGCATTATGGGTAATGCATCAAGGGTGTGTGTGTGTGTGTGTGTGTGTGTGTGTGTGGGGGGGCGTGTGTGTGTGGGGGGGGGGTTAGCGAGCTAACCGTCCACTATAGAGTATGGCGTCACGACTCTTGAGTCCTTGAGCGCTGCCATATGGGGGACATTGGGATAAGCAGTTTATAATGATTTAATGATTTCCTCAATGGGCTCACTGCGGCATATATGAGCTCAAAGTGTTTGACCAGGGGAAATTGCAATGGCATTACCATTTTAAGGTCAAATTACGAGATCACATTCAAATAATAACGCGGTCCCTAAGAAGTATGGGGAATGTGACATTGCCATGAAAAAAATACACATTTAGGGGCCGCCAAGGAGCTTCCAGCTAAAGAGAATATATGATCAACATTCCTAATTAGCAGACCAAATATTTGCGTTTGACTTTTTATAGAAACAGAGCAGTGACAGCTGGGGGGTGGAGGGGTCGGTGGTGGGAGTGGATCACAAGCAGGAGACGTTCCCAGTCATCCAGAGACGGCATTGGAGCGCTAATCTATACAGGTCAAATGTGGGAATGTATAATCCTCTTATTAAAACCATGCATACAAAAACAGAAATTAAAGCGGTGTGTTTAAATTACATTCCTTATGTCGTGTCTGGATGACAGCCCCCTTAAATTCAGTGGCAGTTTGCAGTTGCTAGGTAACAAGTAAGGGAAAACCTGTATCATTGAATATTTATAAGCATCAATAATTACATATTCCTTTCTTTTTCGATTTTTAAACTGTACACTTCCCTTTTTGACACTGTAAAATCACCAAAAAATCGGGGTGAAGGGTTTAACCGTGACTTTGATTTCGTCAGAAAGCTGCTGCTGATTTTCCAAACATCCCAGGTAATGGAAGCAGTGGCGATATGGTCCACCGACTTGTAAACCTGATTAATATAGCATGTAGCACGTGACTACCAGATATAATACAGCCTCACCACCAACACACACATGCGCATACACATGCACACAAACAGGCAGTATTATTTATTATACAGTTTTACAACAGCACTTCCTCAAACCAGGCTCTGCATTAGACCAGGCTGACTGAACCAGGCTGTATTAAACCAGGCTATTTAAACCAGGCTGTATTAAACCAGGCTGCCTCTAACCAGGCTGCCTCTAACCAGGCTGCCTGAACCAGGCTGTATTAAACCAGGCTGTATTAAACCAGGCTATTTAAACCAGGCTGTATTAAACCAGGCTGCCTCTAACCAGGCTGCCTGAACCAGGCTGTATTAAACCAGGCTGTATTAATCCAGGCTATTTAAACCAGGCTGTATTAAACAAGGCTGTATTAAACCAGGCTCCCTCTAAACAGGCTGCCTCTAACCAGGCTGCCTGAACCAGGCTGTATTAAACCAGGCTGTATTAAACCAGGCTATTTAAACCAGGCTGTATTAAACCAGGCTGTATTAAACAAGGCTGTATTAAACCAGGCTGTATTAAACCAGGCTGTATTAAACAAGGCTGTATTAAACCAGGCTGCCTCTAACCAGGCTGCCTCCAACCAGGCTGAATATATTAGGTTGCCTCTAACCAGGCTGCCTCTAACCAGGCTGCCTCTAACCAGGCTGTCTCTAACCAGGCTGCCTCTAACAAGGCTACCTTCAACCAGGCCCAGCCATGTACCCTCAATCAGGCTGCTTTTAACCAGGTTGCCTCTAACCAGGCTGTATGAAACCAGACTACCTTCAACCAGGCTGCCTCCAACCAGGCTGCCTTCAACCAGGCTGCCTCCAACCAGGCTGCCTCCAACCAGGCTGATTAAACTTGGTTGCCTCTAACTAGGCTGCCTCTAACCAGGCTGCCTCTGCCTCTAAACAGGCTGCCTCTAACCAGGCAGCCTCCACAGTAGCAGAGCTTCCACGGCAGGCGCTCTGAAGGCGTTTATTTTTAGCCGCCCGTGGATTATTATGATGCGAGGGGGGCTCTTGTTTTAGTCGAGCTCTACTGGCTCCGCTTCAAGCGCCAATCATATTGGATGGTTTCTTTGTGGTATTATGCAAGTTTCTTTTTTTGTCTTACACACACAGCTGCAGGGGGATGATGGAGGTTCGTCGCCGTGCAGGGAAAACCCGCCTTGGGGCAGTTTTGAGAAGAAACCACCGCTAATGTTAATAACTGACACAGGCCCCCCCCCCGAACACTGAGTAATGCGCTAATCCGCCTTGATTCAAAGAAGGATCGTGTTTCACCTAGAATGGATCTATTGATAAATACCAGCCAGTGTAAAATGTGTGTGTGTGTGTGTGTGTGTGTGTGTGTGTGTGTGTGTGTGTGTGTGTGTGTGTGTGTGTGTGTGTGTGTGTGGTGTCGTGTGCGTGCGTGTGCTGTGCGTGTGTGTGTGCGTGTGTGTGCGTGTGCGCGGCGTGCGCGCTCCGGTAAACGCTCTGGAGGAGACGCGATGCTGCCCGTTATACATCAGGACATGACAGCACAACGGACAAACAAGGTATTCGATGACATCGTGGATCATTTTTCATTGACACACGAACGCACCGGGGACTGAGGCACCACGGCGCCCTCGCCTGAGGTATTCTAAAACAGGG
Organism: Melanogrammus aeglefinus; assembly: GCA_900291075.1. Lineage (NCBI taxonomy): Eukaryota > Metazoa > Chordata > Actinopteri > Gadiformes > Gadidae > Melanogrammus > Melanogrammus aeglefinus. Next base: position 214,595 of record OLKM01000542.1, on the reverse strand, counting down.
AACGAGTTCCGGGAACGGTAAACAAAGGCGAAGCATCCATTACCCGCCGACATCGTCGTCGTCGTCGTCGTCGTCTGGACTGGACTGAACCGGTAGTGTTTCTTTTTGTAGCGGAAAGGGCCTCAAGTCAACACTCCTAGACCGAGACACACCCACACACACACACACACACACACACACTCCACACACGCACATCCCACACTCACTAAGTGACGCACACTCACACTCACAGGAGAGATGTTATTTGGGCATTGAAGGCGTCAAAGTTGCATCAATTGTAATAGTAGTAGTAATACTGAAAGTAAAAGTGATCAGAATAAGTAATAGTAATATTAATAGTAACAGAACTAGTAATAACAGGAACAGCACGCTTCCAGTGTGGTGAGAGGGGGCAGATAAGGGGAGGGTCCTCCCTGGATGAGTGCCCCACATAGAGAGGTGTCGGGGGGGGGGGGGGGGGCTCCTGTTCTCTGTTCCCGGGGACGGGGCAGAGTGTCTGACTCAGGTGCAGACTGGGCCGCTCTACAGACGCCTCCACCGGTTGCCCCACACACACAATGCCTCAGAGAGAAGCATCTGTTAGGCTGTGACCGTCTGTGTGCGTTTGTGTGTGCCCCTCAGTGTGTGTGTGTGTGTGTGTGTGTGTGTGTGTGTGTGTGTGTGTGTGTGTGTGTGTGTGTGTGTGTGTGTGTGTGTGTGTGTGTGTGTGTGTGTGTGTGTGTGTGTGTGTGTGTGTGTGTGTGTGTGTGTGTGTGTGTCTGTGCCCGTGTGTGTCTCTGTGCCTCTGTTTATGTGTGTGCCCGTGGAAGTGTGCGTGTGTATGTGTTGTGTGTTTGTGTGTGTGTGCGTGTGTGTGTGTGGCCCACTATGGCTCTGTGTGTGCCTTTGTGGCCGTGTGTATGTGTGTGTGGTCGTGTGTGTGGGCCCTCGATGGCTCTGTGTGTGCCTTTGTGGCCGTGTGTATGTGTGTGTGGTCGTGTGTGTGGGCCCTCGATGGCTCTGTGTGTGTGACTGTGAGATAGGGAGTTTGTTTGCGTGCGTGTGTGTGTGTGTGCCTGTGTGTCTGTGAGTGAGTGTGTGTGCCTGGGCGTGTGCACGCGTGTGTGAGAGCGAGAGATAAACAGAGAGTGGGAGGCAGAGCAGTGGGGGTGTGGTGTTGTGCGTTCGTATGTGGCCATGTGTGTATGAAGCCATTTTTTGCTGTGTGGGCGGACGTTTGGGAATGCACTCAGATACATACACACCCATTGTTTGTGTGTTTGTATGCATGTGTATCTGATGAGAGAAAGCGTTTCAAGAGGGAATCTGACGACTGTCATCACTCTGTCCACTTTTGAGTCACCCGAACGTACCATTTGTACACCACGGAGTAATGAAGTGGTCAAAATAATTACGCAATGTAAACCAAATGTCAATAGTACTAATTGGCAAAGATTGAATTCCATAATAGGCCTATGGTCATTTTTTGATAGCTATAGTTTTGTAGGAATGCCAACGTTTTGTTTTGAAGATGACAAAGGAACCAATTAGTCCTCCGTTGACACATTCCTATGGGGGGTTTTCAGCCATCTTCCGGTGTATTCTCTGTATTAATGTGTACATTTAATTCCCTCAGATAGATGGCACCCATAGCCAGTAGCCACCCGCTACATATGCTAAAATAATCAGGGTCCACTTTATCCTCCCTCGTTTTGGTTACCCAGCAATATGCAAAAAAAAAAAGGGCGTTTCAACGACTCACCGCTCCTCGTCAAAACACGACGACGCGCTGTCAGGAAGTCAGCCGCGGCGCCGCCGCTCCGACGCCGCCGCGTCGTTCCCACGGAGAATTCTCCGCTGTCAGGACATGAGCCTCTCGGGGACCCGGAATAAAGGGAGCGTTAATGTAAAACATGCCTTGACAGAAACTGACAAGAGACAGAAATACCCCCCTCTCCTCTCATCCTCCCCCCCCCTCCCGTGGGCGCTCTCTTTTTCACACTCTCCTCCCGACCATTTTAATCTCCCTCCTAATTCCATCCCTTCAGACTCAACTTTGATCACTGTCGTCTTGAAAAAAAAAAACAGGAAGAGTGGAGTAAAGGGTCTCTGGTAGGATTGAGTCATTCCCAGCTCCATCCCACTCATATGTTTGGCCGCCCCCCCATCCTAAACGTCAGTAATGGATAATCTCTCCGTTTGGCCCCAGGTTCAATCGCTCCTGCTTTAATCGGGGTTGATCTTTCCAACGGGAAAGATGAATAAAGCCTATAACAGCTCGATACAAGGACCGAGATTGCTAGTATCGCCTTTAACGCCAGTGTTATTATATACGACATTCTGCCATTATACACCACGTCCATGTCCGCTGACCTTAAAGAAAAAGGATTTGCTATGAGAGGGCTGTCTCGCAGGGCGCCGTGTCACAGCACCCATACAGGGTCCAGAAGGGTGACGCAGCAGTAATGGGTTTCAGTCGTATCGCCGGCGTCCCCTAAGGTGGCTTGTGGTAATGTGGTCTTAATGCTGGCTACGGAGCCTACTGACAGGTGAGTGTAGATAAATGAATCACAGCAGTGAGGCCGACCTTGCACGTGGCCGGGGTCAGCACATCCTCTTAGCGAGCCATCTCGCCACAAACGTTGAGAGGTCGGCTCCTCTGACCTTTCTCGTGGCTCCAATAAATCTCCGACACGTATCCCACGCGTAACCGTGACAGTGACACCACGCCTAACCCCGGACCTTCTTGCTGTTTTCTTCACTTCACTGAGTGTCCACCTTCGATTCGCCAGGAGACGATGGTCGATAGCTTCGCCCGCACCCACGAGGTTCACACTGATAACGATCCACCTGACGTCTTCTCGTTTTCACGCATAGCATGGCGCCCAAGACAGACGTTTGTGTTTAAGTTCCGACCGTTGCCTTACGGAATCTCACACATCGTTTCACTGATTATTTGTGATGGAGAGATGGAGAAAAGAGAACGAGAGAGAGGGAGAGAGGGAGGGACAGAGAGAGACAGAAAGAGAGAAAGGGAGAGGAGAGAAAGAGAAAGAGGAGAGAAAGAGAGAGAGAGAGAGAGACAGAGAGAGAGAGACAGTGGGAGAGAGAGAGAGAGAGAGAGAGAGAGAGAGAGAGAGAGAGAGAGAGAGAGAGAGAGAGAGAGAGAGAGAGAGAGAGAGAGAGAGAGAGAGAGAGAGAGAGAGAGACAGAGAGAGAGAGAGAGAGACAGAGAGAGAGAGAGAGAGAGAGAGAGAGAGAGGAGAGAGAGAGAGAGAGAGAGAGAGAGAGAGAGAGAGAGAGAGAGAGAGAGAGAGAGAGAGAGAGAGAGAGAGAGAGAGAGAGAGAGAGAGAGAGAGACAGTGGGAGAAGTGTACAAACATTGTCCTCTAGTCAAATCAAGATGCTAAATTAAGCGCTGGCTTCATTTCTACAACAATTAGTTGCGGCGCCTAAAAAAAACAAACAGAATTACGCAATGATGTCCACAAAACATACGATGGAGAGAGCGATCTATTTTCACAAAACAAATAAACGAAGGTAGCGGTGTGTGTGTGTGTGAGTGATGTGTGTTTGGGGGGGGGGGGGGGGGGGGGGGGGGGCGGGGGAGTGTACTTATGCAAATCCCTAGAATTTAATAGACGGCATGGAAGAAAACAAAAATGAAAAAAGGCAGGCGCTCTTGTGAGAGAAAAAAACCCCTGCTGGTAATCAACAAACAATGCCAGCTGTTTCCTGAGCCCGCCTGCCTGCCATCACACGGCCGGTCTGAAGGAGAGCTTCCATAATTCACATTAGCACAACAGCGCCTGGCTATGGCTGTATACGTCTCTGCTCCGCCGCTGATGAGACGTTGAACTCTCTGAACACAGATTGTTCCCCTTTCTTCATGCCTTTCCCTCCCCAGGTGCCAACACGAGGGGCCCTCAAACCAATTAGCGTTGGTATTTAAGTGCTAAAGCGGTTGCTAATGCCATAGCTGTCGTGACATGCTTGCTTGAAGTCCTGGGAGATAAAGCAGGACACTATACGGCTCCCAGGAAGGGGAGCAGAGGCCAAGTGACACTAGGATCCCCTGGGGGTTTAAGCGCAGAGCTATGGCGCACTAAAGAAGGGATTTACGTCTCAGCTTCAAGATCTTCAACGGATCCTTTATGTTTATCCATCTCAGAGGTTCCTTTAGGAGGTTAAGAGGTAGAAGTGACATCCGCAATGTGACCAGTTGCAAAGTAGCACTTTGCTCTTAGTGACAAGGCAATTGCTGTTGCGATTGTTTACCTTTGTGGCGAGGTGGCACTCACACTAAATGCTCTTCCCCGGCTCTTTGGTTCAACAAAGTATACCAAGTATATTGGTTACATACTGTATGTTTTATTGGAGCCCAGAGAGACTTTAGGCTGGTTCCTTCACCGGTATAGTTCTTTAACAAAGCCTATTCTTACCCCGGCAGCACTATAAGTGTCTGCAATGGGTGCCTTTAAAAGCTATCGCAATGCCTAGTTCCTAAAATGTAGGTTAGGATTTTAGCAAGGAACGAGTTAGAAAAGAAAGACTGAAACAAAGTATGGTTATTCAATGTGGAATGCAGCGATGACATAAGCCTTAACCCAATTTGTGAAAACTATAATAAAAACACAGGAACATTCAAGTGGTGATTGAATAGCGTCGTCGGAAGCCTCATGTCACGCTTCTGCGTCCATATTTAGAACTGGATCACATGAGTTCAACAAGCCCCTGCCTCTTGTCAATGAGAACCCCAACGCCAACCAGAATAGCATCAGTGATTCAGTGTGAATCTCTTGCTTTCATGCCTCCAAAGAGGTCGACAGAACGCAGCATTGGCTCAGGAAAATAGCAATCTGTCTCTCGTGGTTGTGGGCCCGGCTATAGAGCGGGTCGGGAAGATAGTTCATCAGACAGCGTGCGCATTACCGTCATGGAATCCCAGGTGATGATTTGACTACGACATGTTATTGTTAGCTTCTTTTTTGTCTGCGTGGATGTGCGTATCAGGGCCATTTACAAATTGATAATATCGTTTTGTGGACCAAATAAAGGGTTCTCATGTTTCATACAACAGTAGAGTATTTTTTTTTACGATTTTAAAACCAAACCTCATGACCTTCTAGCCATTAACACGGAAAAGTACCAGGCCCTGGGATCTGGACAGATCGATGGTGTTGTGGACAGGTCGTACATGTCTAATCACAAGGCAGGGGAGCTGTTGAGGGTGGATAATAAATGGATTATGAATAGACAGTAACGCATATTGTAGGTGATTTATTGGAACTAAAGTCTGACTAGAAACGGGGCTAACATCAGCATGAACCTAATAACTCTCCAATGGTTTCAGTTTCAAGTTGCCTCTGTCGTGGCGACATACTGGCTGGTAGAACGGATGTACTGTGATTCGTCGACCACTGTTATAAAGGTGTGTATTGTTTTTAAACTGAAACTAGTCGGGGTTAAATATGTATTTTAGATCTTTATTCCTGAAAAGGGTGCGTATCATACAATGCCTTTGATGAGTTGGACAGGAACCAGCTTTAGTGTATTTTTGGCATGGACACTGTTAACAAATGGACCTTGGCCTATGGACCCTGTGGGTATATAAAGGTTATAGTCATCATATAGGCAACATTATTGCTTTCATTAAGAGGAGGGGGAATGTAATCTTAAGACATAGGTGGTGACTTCTTCCTTAGTATTATAGGCCCACCGTGGAATATATGAGTAAACAGTAACACTCAAGTTGAAATTTGAATTTACACGTTTAGGTATAAATTATTGTCTTCTGGCATATAGATTGTGACTTGTTGCGAGTGTAACAGAGAATAGGGATTGTTGCAGCTGACTAATGTGTTTATGATGTGGGCATAAAAAGCATTTTCAACAAAGGGTAGAGATAATGATCATTTTGTGCTTATAAGTACCAGCTTTAACACTTTCAACTTAAGTGCCACTAGTGTGTATGTGTGCGTGTGTGTGTGTGTGTGTGTGTGTGTGTGTGTGTGTGTGTGTGTGTGTGTGTGTGTGTGTGTGTGTGTGTGTGTGTGTGTGTGTGTGTGTGTGTGTGTGTGTGTGTGTGTGTGTGTGTGTGTGTGTGTGTGTGTGTGTGTGTGTTTGTGTTGGCCAGCAGTATACCCAGTCCCAACAGGTCATATGAGGTAGATCATGCATTATAAAATACATAATCCAGCAGCATATGTAATCAACTCATAAATTCATAAAATCGCACATGGTAAAATATCCTGTACATGAAATACCAAAAATACAATTGTGAACAAATGGAAATGGAAACAAGGTAATATAGTTAAGGCTAAACATCTTGTCTATTACCTTTGTCTAGCTAAGTCATTAGGAGTAGCATGCAATCAACAAAACGTTGCCACAACTTTTACAGTAAACAACAAAAGCAATAAACTGAAAAACAAATGTATGTGTCTGTCACCACAAGTTTGCGACCGTGTAACGCCGGCCGTCAACGTCTCTCTACCCATATGGCTTTGTGCAACCCTCCCACTGTCAGTAAACGCACCAACAGGGAAAAAAAATCATCTTTGTAAAATTATATATCAATAAATGTCATGCCAGAAATAGTTTGAGAGTCTGCTCTACATGCGCTAAGTGTTTGTTACATGCCTGATTGTGCTAATCGTACATCGTCCTGACATTCCCCTCGGCGGTCTCTCAGAGTAACCACGTGTACTCACATCCAGGATCAAAGTGGCGCACTCCATCACCCTACTTGATATAAGGTATATGTGCACACGTCTGTATACTACTGTGTCCTTTATGTCCCGGTAGATAATTCAGGAGGAATACAAGGAGTGGTGGGGGGGGGGTTAAGTAGTAACGGAGAAGTTCAGTCTGGGTTTCGCTGAGCTCAGTCAAACTCACGCGAGTCAGGTCCATCGTCCGTCGCCGGCGGCGCGCGTTTTACCGTCTCTTCCGCGCTTCTTTTACGTGAAGCGGTCCGAATTCATTTTCCTCAGTTTGGGCGGCAGGTGTCCGTCCATCCTGCCCCCGCCGGCCAGCCGCTGCAGCTTGGGGGGCAAGTCCGCCACCGACTTGCTCATGGGCTCGGTGCCGATCTTGGACGCCTTCCCCAGCAGCAGCTTGTCGTCGGACACGCCCGGCACCGAGCTGATGCGCTGCAGCTTCATGGGCAGGTCGCCCAGGCTGTAGGTCATCTCCGAGGTGGTGGAGCTCATCCGCAGCAGCTTGCGGGGCAGCCCGTCACGGCAGCCCCCGCCCGTCATCTTCTGCAGCTTGGTGGGCAGCTTGGCCGTGGAGTCGCTGTCCTCCAGCGCCTCCAGGCCGTCCAGGGAGCTGTTGCGGTCGCCGCCGCCGCCGCTGTTGCACAGGGACGGCGCCAGGAGCGGCGAGGAGAGCAGCAGGGCCTCCTCCGCCTCCTTCACGCTGTATGGCGGCGTGGGCACCTCGAAGGTGGCGTGGAACTGCGAGTAGTCCACCTTGAAGAAGCCCTCCTCCAGGGAGATGACGGGGAAGAAGCGGTGGCCCCACAGCACCTCGTCCTCCGTGTACGACGTCCGCGCCTGGCACGTCATCCCTGGGAGGGGGGGGGGGGGGAGGAACAACAACAGGATGAGGTATTATTAAAATGGATGAAATGCCCGGGGCGGATTAAGTGCTGGAAATTAACTCGCGGGCCTGGTGTCGTGTTGCAAACGAGCCATCGTCTCTTCGCCCCAGGGGACCCCCGGGGGCTAATGTTTTGCCCGACAAACATCTGAATATACTCGGGTATTGACTAACACATCCTTAATCTGATTACCTCGTGGCGCTGTGCCTTTTGACGCAGCCATATAGTGCTGACCAAAAGTTACTGCCTTAAATGAATATGGTATCAAAGGGCACAAAGGCAAGGGTCTTAATAAAAAGGGCTTCATTTCTCAAATAGGATCATTAGTAGCAGCAATAGGCAGAATTAAGCCAAGATGTAACCACATCAGCAGGTTCTCATCTGAATGGGGGATTTCATAACTGTTTAAATGAGGTGTTGAAGCAGAAATCAGCGTGACCCGACTGGGAGGTAGAACTCCAGCAATCAGAAGCAAGCCCCACATTTATCTCCTTCAAGGCGTTAAATCAAGGAGGGAAAAAAAATTGAACGAAAAATCATAATATTTCCTTCGGCGAGGAATAAGTATGAACCCGAGATCGTTCCATTTTAGGACAAGTCCTCCAAATATTGCTCCTCTTCGCGTTGAGTGATCACCGTCGGATGGAAACGACTTAACCACTCCGTGCACATCTTGGTGAGCCTAAACAAACCACCCAGAAGATCCAGAGGATAGAGGAGAAAACAGAGAAGAAGATGGGTGATTTAGGAGGAATATTGACTGGGGACACTGAGGGAGCCAGAGATCCCTTAAGACCAGGGAGGATTTTCCTTAAGACAAGGGAAGATTTTTGGTGAAAAATAAACTTTTTGTGAAATCTTCATCCAGAATCTCTATTGTAGTCTAAAACATGGATGCATGGATCCCAATTACTTTGTGTTAGTGTGTGTGTGTGTGTGTGTGTGTGTGTGTGTGTGTGTGTGTGTGTGTGTGTGTGTGTGTGTGTGTGTGTGTGTGTGTGTGTGTGTGTGTGTGTGTGTGTGTGTGTGTGTGTGTGTGTGTGCTGTGTTTGTCTGTGTGCCTGCATGCGTGCGTGTGTGTGTGTGTTGTGTGGTGTGCGTGCGTGTGTGTTTGTCTATGTGCCTGCGTGTGTGCGCGTGCGTGTGTGTGTGTGTGAGCGTGTGCATGTGTGTGTGTGTGCGTGTGATTGTCTGTGTGTGCGTGTGTGTGTGTGTGTGTGTGTGTGTGTGTGTGTGTGTGTGTGTGTGTGTGTGTGTGTGTGTGTGTGTGTGTGTGTGTGTGTGTGTGTGTGTGTGTGTGTGTGTGTGTGTGTGTGTGTGTGTGTGTGTGTGTGTGTGTGTGTGTGTGTGTGTGTGTGTGTGTGTGCGCCAGCGCCCTGTTTAGCATTTCCTATGTATCCAGCATAAACTCATTTCATTTCATGTTACAGTTTTTCTCAGTCGCTTTGGTACATTTCTCCGATCAGAATTGAAATTTGCAAAACAGTAAGTGCATTTCTCAAAACAATTCGCACAAATAGAAAAACACCTTGGATTTCATGCAAAAGCCAGTCTCTTGCTCCAAATCCTTAGTTTGTTTCTCAAAAGTAAATATCTGTGTCAATGAACATGTCAGTGCCACTGCCATCACAATGACAAGTCCTTGTGTCATTGTGTATGGATAAGACAGTCAAATTTCTTAGTCATGTTGTCAATATAACAGTTTACTCTTGAGGGATGTAATGATGTAAACTATAGCTAAAGTTTTGAAGACAATTATTGTAAATTGTAAGTTACACCTTAGTGTATGTGGGAGATAGATTGCAAGAGACTGGACAAGATTCACATTTACACTTTGACTGTTTGTACTGTAATTTGTTGACAGACCATGTCGTTGCTAGAAATGTGAACATAGAAAAATCTCCTTAGGGTAAACTGTGCATGCATTGCTGTAGGAATTACAGTGCAGTCTTCCTACACCTCCTGACGTTCCTGTCTGTTGGGCCACAAATTCTCAGCTAGCCTCACTCACTCCTCTTCCTCTTCTTCTTCTCTCTGGCTGTTGACCCTGTCCAAATCCTTGTCCTTCCATTGTCAGACAGTGTGACATTATGTTGTGATCCAGCTATACTTGCCAGTTCATGGTTCAGGAGATCCACCAAAGTCAAGATTCACCTGGTAGCAATTTACCAATTCAGGAAAGATTTAGAAAAAAAGTCTAATGGAAATGTATAGAAATATGCTTGACATATTATGACAACTTGTTCAACCATTTTGCATGTAAAGACTTATGCAATGAACTAATGTCTAAATGTTGTGGGGGTGAGACTATTCAATAGAGACCTATTACAATACATTTTGATCAACATGACATAAGCAATTGATAATGTAGGAAAGAGCAGAGAATTGTACATAATCATTTGCATGAATGTACCAAAGCATTTGCAACTTGTTCAAAGAAATGAGAAAATGCTTTTTTGATGTGCACAAGTGACACAATGATGTGAAGATTGAACAGGTAGTTTTGAGAATTTCAATTCTGATCTGAGAAATGTACCAAAGCGACTGAGAAGAACTGTAATGTAATCCTTCTATCACAGGGGTCACTGAAATGAATTCCTACCCACATTGCTGCATTTCCATGAATACAATTAGCTGAACCGGGCGCCTCTTATTACCAAATTAAAAAAAAATAGGCATTTCTTTAACGTATGAGGTGATTAGCAGAGACAACTTGAAACACTCTGTGGAGGCCATCGTAATTGTCTGAAAACGGATATTACTGTGTAATGCGTAAACGGTTATAACTTTAGCAACTTAAAGCAAATGCTAATGAGCTATGCATTTAAATCTCACGGGGGGGGTTATCCTTTTGAAAGTCACCCTTCATCCAGGAATCAAAGTCCACGATAGTTATATTAATGAGAGTAATGAGCCATATTTAGCCTATAACACATACATGGTTAAAAAATGAGCACGAGAACACGTTTGAAGCCATGTTGTGGTTCACTCAGATGGGCGGCTTATAAAAGCAACTGCCCAAGTAAAAAAAGCCTAATTGTTTTTCTGTCGCCTTCCAAAAAGAGGATCATTACGAACCAAATTAATCCATCCTCCATCCCGCTCCACATTTAACTGCTAATTTCCCTTCTTCAGAACCACTTTCCCCTCTGATGGCGCCCGTCTCACATTAAGGCCCCGAAAATGATAACACACAGCACTCGGGTGTGGAAATTGGATTGTCGGCCAGTGACGTGTCTCCGTCCCCCCCCCCCCCCCTCACACTCCTCCCTGGAATGCCTTGGAATGAGTTCTCTGGAAGCAGAGATTCCCGAAAGACTTCGCACCACGAGCAATATTTGGCCCCTCTATTGTATTACTGCCACGCCGCTGCCTGGTAAGTTGAGCGTGCTGCAGGCATCTGGAAGCGTAGAGACATGCAGACAGGCCTAATGAGAGTCGGAGAGCTGGCGTGTCTGGGAGGAAGTGTGAATGGAAAGTACTATCGCTCTGCCCGCGAGGTTGCCTCTAAACAAAACTTAGAAACATGTGTTTTGACGTATGTTCGACGTAGTCTCTATTGTTGTTGCTGGGGTTTACACAGTTCTAGTGCCGTGGCGGTTGAGTCGTTCTTGTTCCTCTTTTCTACATTAGAAGATATTTACAACGACAACCAATAAATACTTTTCATCCCTCCTGCTCTGCTGCGAGCTTGAGCGGGAGAGGCTCTGAAACGGCAGCAGCAGAATATTAATTCAGATGTCCTTCATATTGATTTGATATGTGCTGACTTTCCTCTGCCTCAACTGTAAGCCCCGTCGGGCAACAGCTCAATAAAACATGTACGTAGATCTCATTGTGGGGTAGCAGCAGTGTTAAGCCCCCTCCACTATAATATACTCCTGCATATATAAACACACACACATATTAATGAAAAAATGTCCGTGCCGCTTTCACCGTGAGTTCATGACGATTCCGGAACTACGTCCACAAATGTACATTCACCCAGAGAGGGAAGTTAGTGTGCGTGTCCAGAAATAGACGGGTCCTATGCTAATTACTGCTGCATGGCTCCCGGTGGAAAGGTAGGAGTTCCTGGCGCTCACCTCGCCGTGAACACACACACACACACACACACACACACACACACACACACACACACACACACACACACACACACACACACACACACACACACACACACACACACACACCACCCACACCACACACACACACACACAGAGCACACAGAGCACCAGCTCTCTGGTGTCGCCTCAGCCCCCCCCCATGTGTCGCTCTCCCAGTCGGCCTTCAGAGGGAGAAACCGGAAACCCTTTCGACGAGCGGCCCTTTTAAAAAAGGGAAAACTAAAAAAGGAAAGAGAAGGGCGCCTTGGGCGGCTGGATTTAGCGGTACTCATTGATCCGCGCCGACGGTGAGTGTTTGAAAGCAGAAGAAGGTTCCAGAAGCGGTGCAGAACTGCGGCGGTGACGACGCACATCATTGTGTGGCTGGAGAATAGGAAAGCTTTGAAGCTCCATTATCCGTGTTGTTAAATAAAGAACTAGCAACATGCCTTGCTCAAAGGCCTAGCACGGATTCACGGCACGTCCTTTATTATGTATGACCGGGAATGGGGCATCTCTGGAACGGCGTACATGGCTAATCATCACATCCGGTTATTTCCTAAAGCCCTGTGTCTCCCTGAAGGAGCACCTCAGACGGTTTTCAGGGGAAGAATAACAATATTGAGGTGTATTTATTTATTAATAGTGGAGCCTTATGTAACTGTAGAATTTATACCTGCCCCGAAGTCAGTGTTTCTATGGAAACCAAACCTACTGTAGCAGTGTGTATGTACCGCTAGACAATCAGACATGCCTCCCGTTTAGAAATCTGTCAAAGAAAAAAAAAAACATCAAAACACAACACCGGAACATTCTCTGTTTATCCTGTTGGTGAGCGACCATACGGCCGGGGTGTTTGTTTTCGTGAATCCGTGAGGGTTACCCAGAGAGTATAACCTATACATCCTCACACAGATGTTATCCGTTACCTCCAGCACACGCCAGCCTTCCTCAGAACACCCTCCCTGGTGCCGGAGCCAGGGGAGCCTGCGTTTGATGTTTGGGTTCTCGTTACGGCCGTCGTCTAGGACCCAAACACAAGCCTGCTGTGTTTGGGTCCCAGTCATTTGCAGGGAAATTCTGTCTGCAGTGTGAGCCGCTGGATCCCTGCATGTGTCCCCTCCCCGAGTTATTGCTTTGTCTACACCAAGCGCATTTCATAAGCTGATGTGATATTACACCTGTGAGCGAGGCCCTGTGTAGCGAGGGAAGCTATCATGGCGCTCGCGTTTCTTTCAAAATAATGAGGGAGACCACTTAGCGTGTGGTAATCCTGTGCCACAGACAGACGGATCCACACACACACACACACACACACACACACACACACACACACACACACACACACACACACACACACACACACACACACACACATAGACAAACGGATCCACACACACACACACACACACACAAAGACAAACTGATACACACACACAAACACACACACACACACACACACACACACACACACACACATAGACAAACGGATACACACACACACACACACACACACACACACACACACACACACACACATAGACAAACGGATCCACACACACACACACACAAACACACACACACACACACACATAGACAAACGGATCCACACACACACACACACACACACACACACACACACACACACACACACACACACACACCACACACACACAGACACACACACACACACACACACACACACACACACACACACACACACACACACACACACACACACACACACACACACACACACACACACACACACACACACACAATCTAGTAAAAACCAAAACAATGTATCCATAAATAAAAGGAACATGATGTTAGAGGTCAGTATGAATATTATAAAGGCTGGCCACCCCCTTCAACTGATTCTAGCACACTGGTTTGGAGACCGAATGTGATCCCCTGCTTTCTTTCTGTATGTTTGCCTCAGCAGAGTTTCAGGCAAAGAGGCTTGTACTACCTCCAACATGCATAAGCTCTCCTTATGATGCCAGCAAACCATGACAGCATGAAGGTTTTAGATTCATTATCTGCGGGATTCACATTTATGTTGGCGAAATAAAACGCCAATTACAGATATAAATTGAAATTTCGTGAGTTATTTTGTAACACTTTATAATAAGGTGCCATAATAAATAGCAAACTAGTCATTACCTAACCCTTTGTTAATATTTGTTAATTGTTACTAAAATATGTATTTGGCACAAGTTAATAGTTTTTTTTTCACTGACCACAGAGTGTCACTGGTTAGGGTGTTAGAGCCGTGTATTAGGGTTAGGGTTAGGGTTGTGTGTTAGGGTTAGGGTTAGGGTCGTGTGTTAGGGTTGGGTTAGGGTTATGCAAACAACTAATATTTAATTAATGATGAAAAAAATATTATAATATTTTAGTAACAATTAACAAATATTGACGAAAGGTTAGGCAATGACTAGATTGCTATTTATTATGGCACCTTATTATAAAGTGCTACCGTTTAGTTTTTTTTATCATCACGGCAATGACCCTTTAATTGCTATTTTTCAAGTTTTCAAATTTTTTCTACCCTGGATGTGAAATGCTTTTTATATTATAATTATCAGCCACCTTTTTCAGATTTACATTTCCTTGAATTCCATCAAATCCATACCATAGAATTCAGCATACACAAAAACCCCTCTGATTATCGAGCGATCTTAGAAAAAACTCTGGAGTATCCGGAGTGCAAAAGCCATCTCCATTTAAATCCCTAAACACACGGTACTCTCCTCGATAACCCCGCACCACGGGCGGCTTCACACTGCGACCAGCTCCTCTTTCCCCCCCAACCGGTGAAGAGGTGTGGGAGTGAAGTGGACCAGCGGCAGCAGAACTCCGGCTACACGCGGCGCAGCACAGCTCCACTCTGCCACAGCTGTGATGAAGAAGCCCTCCCAACTCACAGGCGGACTTCCAGGGCTACTTGACGGCGAGAGAGGATGGAGAGAGCCAGGCCCGAAAACAAGCTTATTCTGGGGCTCCGTGAGCAGGCGGCAACACAGTCCCCCAAGCCAGGCTGCCAGCGGTTCACACTCCCGGCTTGACTAAGCACAAGCGTGCACGCACGCACACACGGACACGGACACGCACGCACGCACAGCACAGCCACACACACACCACACACACACAACACCACACACACACACACACACACACACACACACACACACACACACACACACACACACATCTGGCTGGAACGGGACTTGAAATAATAAAAAATGATGGCGATTATGGCCTTATCTTTGCCTTTCTCCACGAACAGATATATCACCCGTTCCCCATGAAAACAAAAACAACCCAAAATGCATTATTTTTCACACACAAAACACACACACATACACACACACACACTTAAATCCCCTTTGCCCCTTGCCTAAGCAGCAGGACAGTCTTCCTATGTAACCAAGCATTAAAAACAATGGTCAACCAACAACCAGATATTCCCCTGACAACGCACCAACGACATGCTCAAAGCACCGCGGAAGCACGCATAAATATTTAAATTTCAGCGCATATAGTCGATAAAATAAATAAACGTAACAACGTACTGATGGTGAGCAGCCTTGGGTTCCCCTATTTCACGGCCACCATAATACTTTATTATCCAATAACAGGACACCCCGTCGTGATTTATTACCCCCTCAACCACGGGGAGAACCGACCGCACATTGATTGGTCAACTAGACCTTTAGATGGTGATCAAACAAGCCTGACTGCACACAAATGTACTCGATTGAAAAATAAAGTCATGATGAATATCACTCCGCCAATGATTCAACACACAATCACAGTATTACCAGCTTCAAAAGGCATGGCAATGGGTAGGGGTGTGCATTGGCACTGCCCTCACGATTCGATTCGATTACGATTCACCAGGTAACGATTCGATTCAATTCGATTCTACGATGCATCAAAATTCTACTGCACACAATAAGGCATATTTTTCACCCTCCACTCCCAAAACTACTGCAAGTAAATGCCAGGCATTGTCCTTTCTGACATTGTCCTTAAAAAGGATGATATATTTCATTAATTATTTTATGTTGCTCCACTTCAACAATCAGTCTCTCGTCGTCCATGTTGCCGACCCTCTGAAACCCTTTGATTGATTGACTGCTGACCTGGTTCCACCGGTCATGACGTTATGGTGATGTGAAGTTGTGATAGGCTACATGAGTTGAGTAGGCTATTGTGTTTTATTTTGAAAATTGACAGGATGCTCTATGGCTTTTTACTTTTTCACTTCCTGCCCGTCTAGATCTGCTCTGTTTAAATTGACGTGGTTCTGCAACGGTTCGCGTCAAAAATAGATACGGAATGGTAGCGCTGCGGCGCGCTGCGGCGCGCTGTGGCGCGCCGCTTCTGGGACGCTGACGTTCCGCAGCGCGCCCGGTGGAAATGGTTTCGCGCCCCGTGCCCACTACCTCCGTCAGTTGTCCGTTGCCCATTGACTTTGAATGGGGACGGACGCGCAATGCATTGTGGATCCGTCCGTTCAGTTGGAGCGTTCGTCACCGCGCCTCGTGCCCACTACCTCCGTCAGCTGACGTTCCGCAGCCCGTCAGGTTTGAATGGTTTCGCGCGCCGTGCCCACTACCTCCGTCAGTTGTCCCACGTCCGTTGACTGACGGTGCAGTGGGCACGAGGCGTAGAGTTGCAGCGATCAGCAGCGGTGACCGCGGCGCTTACGTCCCCGGTGGAAATCAGGCTAGTGTTGTTATTGTTGCTAGCTAGTGTCGCCGCTTAGCATGTACTTCACAACTCTATTGTCCACTCGAGGCCCAAAGATAAACACCGACATTACGGCACGTTGCCGCATCGATGCTGAATCGTGCATGCCCCGCATTGCGATGCATCGCCGAATTATTATTGTTGACACCATTAGTAATGAGTGCACTTGGTAGCAAAATGTTAATGAAAAATGTTATATTCAGGGACGATAATGGTAACAACAGGATTGAGAAAGCAACGTGTTGTACTTAGAGATCGAGGAATCAACACTGTCTAGAAACCCTTCGAGTTGACAACAGTGACTCGAAGCATCTCTGTTGCTGGGTCCTTCCTCCTGGCTGGAGTAACTAGTTTGTTTTCCTCGCATCAATAAAAACCCATATATATTATATACAATTTCCCGACAACATGACCAACCACACACACACACACACACACACACACACACACACACAACACACACACACACCACACACACACACACACACACACATTAAACACACTCAAAATAATCAGAATTTATAAACATAAAGATAAAGAAATTAAACATTGAACAGCAATGCAAATTCAGATAAGTAACCAAAAGGGAGAAAAAGAAAGAAAGAAAAAATAGCGATAAACAAGAAACAAAGAAAAACAAATA
>OLKM01000542.1:182500-195000 GCA_900291075.1 Melanogrammus aeglefinus | reverse complement strand
CCACAGAAGGCGTAGCGAGGTTGGCCCGAGGATAACGTGGGCATGTGGTCTGAACCAGGGACACGCGCACATGGGCGGAGGCAGAGCCAAAGCTCTACCAGGCTGTCAAAGAAAGGCAGTTTGGTTTCAGATGGCCAATCAGTAACCTGCCTTCAGGAGGAACAGGACACTAATGGCCGAGATAACATTCAGGCGGAAACCGTTTGCTTTGTCAGTTAGGAAAACCCTGTTTGGGATCGGAGAAGAAGAATTCATATCCAGCTTATCCAACACACCTTACTGATTGGGGCTTGCTAAAGGCGATTTGAACATGAAATCATGTGTGGCCAGGAACCAAACACCAGGGGAAATGGGGTAAAATGGGTTCGCAAATGTATTCCATCCTCGGTAGATGGCTGCCATGCTAGCATTAGCAAACGCTTGTCTGAAGGACAGACTTTGCAAAAGGGATTAGTCCCTGGAGGACGGCCTTACCAGAACACAGAACCCAAGGTCTGGTGGCTGCGGGACGGTGGATTGATGCCCCTGCACTTCAGGGACCGCGCCCGGCCGGTCGATACCGCCGCTGGCCCGGAGAACACAGGGACTGGATCAAATCATCCCACACGGGAAACAGTCTTCCCCAACCAAGAGACCCAACCTTCTGTCAAATATAGCTGCGCTCTATACTGTCCCTGAGCGGGTGTGATGCCCCTCCTTCCCACACACCAGGGGTAAACATTGACGCCTGCGGCCTCTGAAGGCTGATGCGCACAAAGTCCCACGATAGTTGGTTTCACCGCACACGTTGCGTGACGAGATCGCCGTCACGTAATCGCTGTGGTGATGCATCTACGCCTAGTGAAGTAGTACCCCTGAGTGCCGGGCCACCAGGTCACACCTCCAACGAATAAGACATATTACACACCAACGGATTCCCGACAAATCCCTAAAGACACAATTACCTCGCTCAGTTCGTCTGACGATGGGGGGTAATGAATTATCCATGTCGACGCCAGTGTATTGTTCATCGCCTATTACGCTTTCAAACCGGGGCACAATTATTAGATATACATTAGATAGTCGTTAGGAGATGGGAAAGACACAGTCATGGCAAAACTCTGCCGTCGTCGGTCTGGGATAGGAGACATATGGACGAAGAGCGAGGCCAATCGATAACCTCTTCACAGTTCGTTTACCTTGATAGTTTTTGTCGATAAAATCGATCAAAATGGGCTTGTAAAGAATGAGGGATGGCAATGCGGATTACAGGGCATAGGAACGTATGTATGGGATATGCGGATGCTGCATATTGGAGGAAGACACATTTAGACCTTTATATGCGTTGTGTAGGAGTCCGGTCCTACCAGGGATGGCTGGGAGGGCAGGGGGCCACTGCGTAGGCAGATATGCATAACAAAGGAAACAATTGGAGTCTAAAATAGCCCAATTAAGACAAAGCGGAATGAAAGGAAGAGAGAGAAAAAAAAAAACGAGAAAGTATGACGCTCTAATTATGAGTTTACTTCCTCCACAAAAAAAAAACCCTTTAATGTTAACCATGAAAATATTTTAACGCCTAATTGTGTCTAACTATTCTCATTAGCTAAAGGAACTTCTCACCGCCTAATGGAGAGAGAGAGAGAGAGAGAGAGAGAGAGAGAGAGAGAGAGAGAGAGAGAGAGAGAGAGAGAGAGAGAGAGAGAGAGAGAGAGAGAGAGAGAGAGGAGAGAGAGAGAGAGAGAGAGAGAGAGAGAGAGAGAGAGAGAGAGAGAGAGAGAGAGAGAGAGAGACGAGAGAGAGAGAGAGAGAGAGAGAGAGAGAGAGAGAGAGAGAGAGAGAGAGAGAGAGAGAGAGAGAGGAGAGAGAGAGAGAGAGAGAGAGAGAGAGAGAGAGAGAGAGAGAGAGAGAGAGAGAGAGAGAGAGAGAGAGAGAGAGAGAGAGAGAGAGAGAGAGAGACAGAGACAGAGAGAGAGACAGAGAGAGAGAGAGAGAGAGAGAGGGAGACAGAGAGAGTTCAACATGCGCACTACACAGGCGGGTCCCCGCAGGGAGCCCGGACACCGCGGTGCTCTGACCCCAGCTACACATTATATTTAATTGGAGACCCCTGTTCCCACCTGTTCACCACAGAGCGCCCGGCTTCCACCGGACCCTTATTAACACTCTGGAGTGACCCCCGGGGGCCCGAGTGTTTAACCCAGGAGAGTCATCCATCACCCTGAGTTACGGGCCAACCTCCGGGTACAGGGGGCACCGGGGGGCATCTCGACTTCTCTGCTCCCTCCCTTCCTTCTCTCCCTCTCTCCCTCCCTCCCTCCTCCCTCCCTCCCTCCCTTTCCTTCTCTCCCTCTCTCTCCTCCCTCCCTCCTCCTCCCTCCCTCCCTCCCTTCCTCTCTCCCCTCTCTCCCTCCCTTCCTCCTTCCTTCCTCCCTCTCTGCCTTCTCTCTCCCTCTCTCCTCCCTCCTCCCTCCCTTCCTTCTCTCCCTCCTCCTCCCTTCTCTCCTCTCTCTCCCCTTCCTTCTCTCCTCTTCTCTCCATCCCTCCTCCCCTCCCTCCCTCTTCCTCCCTCCCTCCCTCCCTTCCTTCTCTACCCTCTTCCTCACTCTCCTCCCTCCCTTCCCTCCTCCCTCCCTTCCTTCTCTCTCTCTCCTCCTCCCTCACTCCTCCCTCCCTTCTCTCCCTCCTTCCTTCCCTCCCTCCCTCCCTCCCTTCCCTTCTCTCTCTCTCCCTCCCTCACTCTCCTCTCCTCCTTCTCTCCCTCCCTTCCTTCCCTCCCTCCCTCCCTCCTCCTCTCCCTCCCCTTCCTTTCCTCCCTCCCTCCCTCCGTCCCTCCTCCCTCCTCCGGCTCATAACCGCGGCGGCGTTCGCCTTCCAGGGTTTACCGCAATGCCGGCTCTCCCGCGAGGCCTTGGTGCCGCTGGGCCGGGGGCCTCCTACTCACGAGCCTCCACCCTCGTGTCAGACCGTCAGACCTGCGCGCGCGACCCCCTCTCGCGGCCTCCGTTTCATCTGCTCGTGATGAGCCAGTGATCCCAGCCCGCCGGTGGGGTCTCCTGTCGGTCGGAGGCGTGAGATGTTTTCCAGGGCTAATTATCCCGGGCCGGCGTCGCTAGACAGCGCGCTGACACTACTACGAGACACGAGATCCCTGCCTTTGTCCTGAGTGAGGCGTGTGCGTGTCAGTATGAACCATGTCATCTTTATTAGGCAGGTCTTTTTTCATTGGATTAAAATACCTGGTTAGAAGACATGATGAAACGGGGGGTTTTCGCGATTTATTCATTTGAACCGTTAATTATCCAATCAGAACCAATCAAACCAACGGGCTCAGGTTTTCGTTTCCTTTCTGCACGTGAACCTTTCCCTTTACAGACTGTGCAAATGGTTGTGCTTTTTAAAGATTCCTACTGGGTAATCGACCGCTTTCTTGTTTACTGATAAACCTGCCTTCAGCATAACCCCATACTGGCTGTATGAGCATATTAATAAATACATATGAATAAAAACATAAGCACATAAGCACATTAAATACATGAGAATAAACAAACACATGAATAAACAGCGGTCGCATCCCTCCCCCTAACTTCCCCTCAGGAACTTCTGGATGCGATTCATGGCTATGCTGCTATATGATATACGTGGGTATATTCTTAATGTTATACGTGGTTATACTTCTTTATTTGATACGTGGTTGTATTCTTAATGTTATACGTGGTTATATTCCTCATGTTATACGTGGTTATGCTTCTTTACGTAATTTGTGGTTATATTATTTATGTTATACGTGGTTATTCTTCCTCATGTTATATATGTTATATTATTTATGTTTTACGTGGTTATACTTCGTCATGTGATATGTGGTTATGCTTCTTTACGTAATATTTGGTTATATTATTTATGTTATACGTGGTTATTCTTCCTCATGTTATATATGTTATATTATTTATGTTTTACGTGGTTATACTTCGTCATGTGATACGTGGTTATGCTTCTTTACGTAATATGTGGTTATATTATTTATGTTATACGTGGTTATTCTTCCTCATGTTATATATGTTATATTATTTATGTTATACGTGGTTATACATCCTCATGTGATACGTGGTTATGCTTCTTTACATTTTATGTGGTTATATTATTGACGTTATACGTGGTTATATTCCTCATGTCATAAACGGATATATTATTTATGTTATATGTGCTTATAATGCATTCAAAGGAAAGCTATGGGGCTGATATGGCTCTGGGGAAGCAATAAAAACACAGGCCCACTACCTTATGAAAGGATGAAGGTTTCAACATGAGGAGACGACTTCAGAGGAGTCAATACAAAGCAGCATAACCAACGGGCCCTCTTATCCATGACAGCATCACTGCACGAAGGGAACGACAAGCCAGGAAATAAACGGCAATATTACTGATCACAGAGAGATGCCTCGCTCGCTGGAATGCTGGTCATAGATATTGTGGTGCTCTGGTTTCGTCGAATAATTAGCTTTCCTCCTCCATTCGTCCAAAAACACATGAAACAGGGTCGAGCTGGCCCGGAGCCATGCATCTTCCAGACGTAGCCGGCATGGGGTCACGGAGGAGGACAAACTCCATAACTGTGTGTTCATAAATCCTAATAAAAGACCATTATACCGGGAGTCTTCCAAACATGTTGAACTAGACTCTGCAACATCATGCAAATTCCCACGGCATGCTGCCAAAAGTGCATTCATCTCTCGCTATGCATTTGCATGAAAGTCGCATCACCGAAGTGGCAAAAGATAGAGCGTACGCTGACGATAAAAACAAATTTGTAGATGTTTTAGTATCTTTCACAGCACGGACGTGATCGGCGGGGTTAAAAAAAAAAAAAAGACATTGACATATATTGGGGTCCACCGCAGAGACGCACACGCCTCCAACACCTTGTCCGTGCTGTTTGGAGGCTTTGGGGCGATGGTGATGGTGCTGAAGGTGTAGGTTTATGCATCCTGTTACAGTCACACCCATCAAGACACCATCACATCACAAGCCGAGATCCAAAGAATACAGCGGGGCAAGAACTAGGTGATCCCAAACGGCAGGGGGCAGGGCTGAGTGTGAATTAATTGGGAAAATGTGCCACTGCGAATTATGAAATGAATTCAATTGCAGCAGGGAGATTGGTTTCACGCATGAAGGCGCCCAGCCGGGGTTAACAACAGGTTTATTCTTTCCTTCCAATTTTCTAGAAACGCTAATGAACAAATGGGCCTTTTTTTTTTACTTCCCTTTTGTGTTGTTTAAACGTCGTTATAGGTTTAATTACGACCCAGGTCCTGCCTTGTGAATTATTGCAAGGCAAGTTGTGCTTGTATGTAGACAGGGGATTTACTCTGTGGTCATGCAAGGAGCCGAGTGCTATTCACCACCGTTTGTGTTTCTTAAAACAAAGCAGTGAGTGCAAGTTATCATTAATGCATTCTATATTGAAGCTGTATGTCATCACCTTCTTATGTGGCAACATACAACAATAAAAACCCTGAATCCAAGCTCTTGTGTGGAATAATACACACACAGCGATGATGTTCAATAATAATAAAACAACCAAAAATTGACGTTTTACTTAAAGCTGCAGTGTTTACCATTTTAGTGTCATCTCGTGGAACAGCCTTATTATCGTGACCTTAGAACAAGCCCTTTATATCTCCATGGGGAGCAACCCCGCTCCCTATGGAGATATAAATGCGGCTAAAGCACTAACCGATGTGCATAAAATGTCCATAAATGATGCTACTGGTTTCATGTTGGGAGTAAAGACATCTAAAGTGCAGCGAATGACTAGGATGACAACCGGCACTAATTTGAACACTTTAAAAAAAAAAAAAGTCACTTGTAAGTCACTCTGGATAAAAGCGTTGACTGAATGAGTGCCAAAAAACCTTGTTTGCAATGCTACAGTATGTCACAACAACATATGCACGTGATCCTGAGTAAGGGTGACAGCCTTTGGTTTAAGGTGTTCATAACGGAGATAGAACCAATGGTTGGCTCAGCTCAAATGGCTCAGACGGAAAAAAAAAAAACCTCTTGCTCATTTTTCATTTGGACGATTTTTTGGGTGCCGAAATCAAAATAGCTAAACTACTTGTGTTTTCGAGTCCTTAGACCTTGTAATTATTTCTGTTTTTCTCAACAACATCAAGCACAAAAATGATTTGTGCACTGGAGGGTCATGCTCCAGGTGAGAGAAATAATGATTTTGTCCCTCTGGCCTCTAACGCTAGAAATTAAAAACCATTTTCAGTCAAAAGTCAGGGGAAAAGATTACTTACTATTCCCTGTGTTTTAATCCACAGGAAAGAGAGACAAAAACTTGTGTTACCTAACTGAGAATCTTCCACACACAAAAATAGATGACTTTTTTTCTCTAGTAAACAACTCAGAGCCCCATAAATATTACATGTTTCTGTTGCCGCTGTACAGAGAATGTTCTGCAGACTTAAACTGCCCCTAATATACAGAGACTTGTTCTGTTACTGCTGCACAAGGAGACCGTTCTGTATACAGAGACTTATCATGTCAGTGATGTACAGTGACTGCTCTGTAGACTAACGTTTCGCTGATATACAGAGACTTGTTCTTTCACTACTGTTTAGGTATAGTCTTATTATGTTGCTGCTGTACAGACTTTACTTTAGCAACTGATCCTGTCCCTTTCTTATGGAGACTTTTCTGTATATAGAGACTTATTTTGTCATTGCTTTACGGAGATGGTTCTGTTTACAAAGACTTATTTTGTCACTGCTTAGACTGTTCAGTAGAGACGGATCCTGTCACTGCTTCATGGAGAGTGTTCAGTAGAGACTGATCCTGTTATTGATTGACAGAGACTGCTCTGTAGAGACTGATTCCGTCACTGCTTTATGAAGACCGTTCAGTAGAGACTGATCCTGTCATTGCTTTACAGAGATGGCTCTGTATAAGGAAACTGATCCTGTCGCTGCTTTAACGAGATGGTTCTGTATACAGAGACTGATTCTGTCACTGCTTCATGGGGACTGTTCTGTTCACAGAGACTGATCCTGTCACTGCTTTATGGAGACTGTTCTGTTTACAGAGACTGATCCCGTCACTGCTTTACAGAGATGGCTCTGTAGTGGCGGACCTGTCACTGCTTTACTGAGATGGTTCCGTATACAGAGACTGATTCTGTCAATGCTCTACCAAGATGGCTCTGTTTACAGAGACTGATCCGGTCACTGCTTTATGGAAACGGTTCGGTTTACAGAGACTAATTCTGTCACTGCTGAACAAAGACTGTTCCGGAGCAAGTAGCAGCCCCAGTCCTGTGGCACCTCTTGTCACAAATCACTCAACACGACGCTTGCCATTACTGGGCCATTTGAGTCCCTGGCCGGTTTGGTTTTAATGTGCGCCATTCCATGTTTATTGGCACGCAAACTGACGGCGGATTCTCATTCCATATTATAGGAATAAGAAAAAAAGAAAATCTAAGTTTAGGTGCAGTGCTGCAATGGTGAATGCTCCAGGAGAGGTTGCCATGGAAACAGAGTTGCATTGGCCACAAATGAAAGCTTCTGAGGGTTTAGACTTTTGACTGTACATCAATTTTTAACCATAGATTGTTTTAGTGTGAGACACTTCACCAACCTAGCATGACCGCATACACTGAGATAGCTTTACATCCAGCGCTGAAATAGCTTTACACTTAGCGGCGGGGCATATGTATAGAAGTAACTAAATCCCTTATTACTGAATACTAATGCTAGTAATTAGTTGGTGCTTAGGTGTGGTCATTAGATACTATTCACCAGGGAAATGTATTGGGTCTACGTGCTTTGCAGTAATGAACACATGTTGACAACACTATGTAAAATATTCTATTTCCAGGTAATTCTATAAAATGACATAATGAATTACTTAATTTGAATGAAAAATGTACAAGCTTGTTAACAAACTATTTGTTTGACATGGTTCAAATCACCCCCAAGAAATACCACTGAAAGAAAGAATGAAAGAAAGAAAAGAAAGAAAGAAAGAAAGAAAGAAAGAAAGAAAGAAAGAAAGAAAGAAAGAAAGAAAGAAAGAAAGAAAGAAAGAAAGAAAGAAAGAAAGAAAGAAAGAAAGAAAGAAAGAAAGAAAGAAAGAAAGAAAGAAAGAAAGAAAGAAGAACGAAAGAAAGAAAGAAAGAAAGAAAGAAAGAAAGAAAGAAAGAAAGAAAGAAAGAAAGAAAGAAAGAAAGAAAGAAAGAAAGAAAGAAAGAAAGAAAGAAAGAAAGAAAGAAAGAAAGAAGGAACTCTAGCATAAATCATGAGCAAGGCATTATCACTGTCGGGGTTTGGTGTACGATTCCCACTGGGGCAAAGCGCGTGTGCCCTGACGGTGAGACTCCTTGGATGACGACATTCGACAATCGACCTACTGAAGCGTTCATCCGGCATTCACTTAGTCTGCTCTCATCTTATGATCTCATCATCATTCGACTGATATGCAATGAGGTCATTATTGGTCTGAAGAGATCTTCCCATTCAACAACAGAATCACGTTGACTCCTTGGTCTGTATCTGTAGACTATACTTAATGTAAGCCCAGGCGGGTGACTGTGCACGGATCCACATATCAACTTATCACCACTTCACTGTAAAACATTAAATCACCCGTCTGTGTTTATCTACCTTTGAAAAGCTGTGTTGGGATTTAGAAATTAAAAAAGTAGCCTGGTTGTTATAACTGTATAGCATCATTCTAGGATATTGCTTGATTTTCTTTATATTCCAATGGGGATTATAAGAAAATCATTTCACAGAAGTTGTATAGAAAGAGTAGTGATTGAGTCGTTGGGGAGAGAGACGGATGTATCTGGAATTCGGGACATTGAAAAGAGTTCAACCAGGCCTAGTATGAGATTCTAACCGTCTTTAGGCTTACGTTAATGCGGAGCAATCATATTTTTATATCTGTGATGAGCAGAAGGAATTGGCATAGTTGCAAGCTCAGCTGAAACCCCCCCCCCCCCATCGTCTACTCACTCATAACAGTATTTAAATAAACTCCCTTCTCTGAACCATAATTAACACAAAGAATGATGTGAATATAGATGATACTACGCTTTTCGACTCAGTGAACCGTCTTATATAATCGATCCATTTCAACCAATCAACTGCCAAGTGTTCAGAACAACATCATTTCCAGGCTCCCTGCATAAGCAGTCTAATAACGAACGAATAAAAGGAAGATGAAATTGTGATCACTCACCTGTGGTCTCCACTATCCCTTCTAGTATGACAACAATCTCAAACTGTTCCGTTTGCATGGACCTCTGGGAGAGTTCGTAGAAGGGGCTCTTGGTGTCAATCACGTGGCAGATGGTGAGCGGTGAGACGAGGAAAAGCTGGTCCGCTCCGGTGCTGAATCCCACGTCCAGCTCCAGCTGATCCAGGGGAAGGAACTCTCCCTCGGGCGTCTGGCGAGACTGCGCGAGCGAGTGGACGGTTGGTTGGTCGGTTGGTTGGCGGGTCGGTGGGATAGAAAGGAAGGAGACAGCAAACAAAAGTGAGCCTCTGTGACAGCCGTTCGCATTTCTGGAGCAATCACAGCGATCAACGGGCCAGCGGGCGGAGGGGCCTCCGTGTTGTCAATCAGGGGCCCACCGGAAGCTCAGTTTGGACGGAGCTGATAACAAACGGGTAGCTCCCGCCCACTTTAATCATAACAACATGTTAAATCAACGTTTGAAGATAAAGTGTCGGACGCCTATCAGAGTAGACATTTTGGTACGCCAGTGTTTTGACCCCCCCCCCCCCACCCACACACACACACACACACACACACACACACACACACACACACACACACACACACACACACACACAACACACAGAATATAGACATTATGTAGCCTAATGGTCAAAGCCATAACGAGTAGAGCAATCTTTCAGAGTGTAATTAATTTGCACATGAAGAGTAAGAACGAGTATGAATTTACTTTTATCAAATAAGTAAAATATATAGATAACGAGCAAACCATAAAGGACATGCAAATCAGACCCAGGCCGATATCCCTGTTCGCCTAGACAGAACATTGGCATCACAACAAGTAAAATATATAGATAACGAGCAAACCATAAAGGACATGCAAATCAGACCCAGGCCGATATCCCTGTTCGCCTTCGTAGACAGAACATTGGCAACACACACACACACATGGTCCATATGT
The DNA here is from genome assembly GCA_900291075.1 of Melanogrammus aeglefinus. Lineage (NCBI taxonomy): Eukaryota > Metazoa > Chordata > Actinopteri > Gadiformes > Gadidae > Melanogrammus > Melanogrammus aeglefinus. Next base: position 184,808 of record OLKM01000542.1, on the reverse strand, counting down.
AGGGGTGTGTAGGACGGGGGAGTCCTGTGCTGTGCACAGCCACGGCCACTTACTTTCAGCAGTTTGCAGCGGATCTGTGCGGAGACCATATGGCTGTTACGCAGGTTGCCCACCCTAAACATGAGAGTCAGCTTCCCGTCTCGCATGGAGATCACTGCGTGTTCACTAAACATCAGGGTCTCGGCCCTCTTCTTGGGCTGGGACATTTTGATGAACATGCAGCCGATCAGAAAGGCGTCCACAATGGAGCCCAGGATGGACTGGAACAGGAAGAGGATGATGCCCTCGGGACATTTGTCCGTGATGTATCTGTACCCGTATCCTATGGTGGCCTCGGTCTCGATGAAGAACAGGAAGGCTGAGGGAAAGTTGTACACGTTGGCCACACACGGCGTGTACTTGTCGTCGTGGGTTTGGTGGAGGTCTCCTCGGATGTAGGCGATCACCCACCACATGGAGGCCATGAAGAGCCACGCCACCGTGTAAGTTAGGATGAAGATGAACAGATTCCACCGCCATTTCAAGTCGACCAGAGTTGTAAACAAGTCCGAGAGGTATCTGCTGGTCTCACCGCCCAGGTTTCCATGCTGGACGTTACATCGCCCGTTCTTGTCCACGAAGCGCTGCCTCTTCTTCTTCTTCTCCGGGGGACCCTGGTTGAACCCAGACCCGCTGGATGAGGTGGTCACTACCTGATAATCGTCCCCAAATTTCTTTCGAAGTGCAGACATACTACGATGACAGCAGCGAAGGAAATTAGGAATGATTTTAATGAGAAGTCTATGGCGGGAGGGGGAGACGCGTTTGGCGGTCCTGGCTGACACTCCTGTGCGTAATAGCGCCTAATTGGAACAGGGCGAAGGGAAAGTGCGCTGGCTCCGCCTAACTAGTCGTGCATCGTCCGCTCTCCACACACGCTAGGCTTACTGTCGCTAGACTCCGGAGCCATGAACATTTCAGGGATCTACATGAAATGTACAAATCCCGCGGAGAAAAAATCCAAATGCATAAAAGGCGACGCACGGAAGGTGTCCAACCGCGTCGCAGTCCAGGTTTCTGGTGATTTGGTGTGTCGCGGACCATGGGATTCCCCGTGTAGCTAAGGAGATCAGATTAGAAATGACCAAATTTTCCTTTCACTAAGTCTTTCCTGGAGACCTGACCATATTCCAAGTGTCCCATAAATGCAGACCTTTGAGCGCATTTAATTGTTTAAATGGTTTTTCTCGGTGAAATCGGTCTTTGCGCACTCTCGACTCTCGTTTAGAAAACGTTGGAGAGAATTCGGTTCCCGAAACCTTCCCTTGATATCTATAGGATGCATTTAAGCGTATGGTGAAAACAAATGTGGTTTGGGTGCAAAAAAAAATCAATAACAAAATAATCAGCGTCCGATCTTCATCTTGGCGATGCGCGTCGAAGAAAATAATTTGTGGTTCTTTCTCCCCCTCCTAACACAATGTCGAAGATATTCTCATGTTCAGGGAGTACAGATCCGCCAGATGCTGTCCTGGCTCCTAGTATCCTTCTCTCTGATTACCCTGGACTGCTCCTGCGCACTTCCCCGTTCCGCACGCAATGATGCGCTCAGTGCTGCTAGTGGTGGCACTATAGGACATGCTGAAGGGGAGGGAATAGCCATCTACTATACTTTGTAAGGGCTGCCTTTTAATAGTATAGTCTGACCGCTCTGTGGCAGCGAAGCGTTCACTTGTCATATACCTTTATTAGCGTTACTTCATTAGTATTTCTTGAGGGAATACGTTGTTTGAATGTAGAAGTGTATTCTAGTTTTTTCGTCCATACAGAACAGGGACAGAAAATATTTAATTCTTCCTTATGGTGCATGCACCAGCCCTACTTTGAAAGCTGAATATTTACATATAGCGTGTTGAGAATGGTTATGATTAATTATTAATTACAACCTTACCACAAGCAATATAATCTACGTTCATTATAGGCCTACATATAGAATTATGACCTTACCACAATGTAAATATTCCAATCTACATTCATTATGAAATGAATAATTATTACCTTACTTCTTAAGCTATCTGTAGGCCTACATTTAACAATATACAGTCATTCTAAATGTATAATTACTAACTTACTTCACAAGATATTTGTAAATATAACAATCCACATTCATAATAAATGTTTGATTATATCCTTATTTCAAAAGCTATATGAAAATATGAAACGAACCACCTTTGCAAAAAGCACGTAAAACATAAATAGCCAGAATATAATTATTACATACAAAATGTATATTACCACATGTGTCATGTGTAATAATATGTCATCTATT